>JBBMFX010000017.1:10662770-10674821 GCA_037832545.1 Rhabdalestes septentrionalis
CGTATGGAAGAATCAGAGCTCCAAACTTTAAAACATACGAATAAACTTGGATATATTTTTAAGGTAAATGTAATTTTTGGCTGTGCCTAAAATAAGACTCTGTTTGAAAAAACCTTACAGATTTGTCAATGCTTCTCACACAAATTGAAACTGTCCAAGATAAACATATGTGACATTATAATACCTCTTGCAATTTTCCTTTTAACATTGCATTTTTACAATATGCAGTGTGTAACATTATATCGGAGATATTCCGAAAATTTTCAATTGCCATCATTCACCTTCAACCCAGTGTTTCAATAATGCTCAAAATCAGGTATATTTTGATGCAATTTATCATGATAATGGTTATATTATATTTATCATCCCTCATGCTTACTTCATTAGAACAGCACTCTCTTGAAAGTGAGAAAGTGGGCATGTGGGCCAATATATAGTTTTTCTGTCTCCATGTTTCCACAGCCTTGTCTGCTTCAAAAAAAAAAGAGTTTGTTGGTGATCATCCACGAAACGCAGCCTATAGCTTTATCTGATGTGGAAGTGACATATTGACTGATTTGGAAAACTGTAGTCATACCCTAAAATATTGATTGGTTCAACATTTTTACCATTTCTCATGGAGGGAATGATGTCTTTCCATCTGCCAAAGCTTACAGTTAATGATGATGATAAAGAGTATAATTTACAAATCTGTCTGCATAACAAAAAAAATCAGTTTTTGATGTGCATGAGCTAAACTATCTTAAATTATTTTGAAGCACTGGCTACCATGAGCCTTTGGGGGTCAGCATGAGTGGCCAGTTGGCCGTTTATTGTGTTTTTGGGGAACATTAGAGGGTACATGTGAGCCAGTGTTAGAGTGGTTATTAGAGTGGTGTGTTATTATGTGTGTATTTTGTGTTGTTTTGTGTAAGCTGAAACTGTTTCTTCTGTGACCATCCTCCGGAGTGTTGTCTGCTGGAGGATAGTGAGGGACGAGAAAGCTAGTAGTATTAGAGTTGGGTGTTATACAGACTAATGCTAGTGAGATTGGCGTAGAACACACTGTGAAGTCTCGGTTTAAGGCTGTTAAACTAATAATAAATATGTTTCTAAGATAAGCATGTCTATGATTTCTCTCTCTCACTCTCACAACAGTATGCTGCTAAAGCTGTCTGAAACTCTAAATAGAGGTTTAGATATTATCATGCAAGAAGTACAAGTTAGAGATTATTAATTAGACTAACATAATATTTAAATGCAATAATGATAATATCAAAGTTAAATTTACAATGAAATGCCTAATATGGTACAAACTCCAAAATGTGTGGAAAAACTCAGAAGTGTGAGGAAAGAGCAGTAAAATGTGAGGTGCAGACTCTAAAGTAGTGTTTGATTTGATATATTTGATTCGGACACAAGTATTGGGTGGTAATAGCCTCCTGGGTAAAACACTGTGAACCTAATGACCACAAAGTTGCAGGTTCAAACCATACTTTCTACAATTGTATCCTTGAGCAAGACTCTGGATAAGGGCATTGGCCAAATGCCACTTTAGAATCGGGATGCCTGATCATTATACAGTTAGGGACTCTAATGACCTTGCATTCAAATACATGGGCTGGGATTATTCAAAGTTCAAAAATTTCCATGGGAATTCCTGGCAATTAACAGGAATTAATGGGTTTTAACAGGAATTAACTGGACGTTTTAGTACATAAAAATAGTTGGTAAAATATATATGTATTGTAGCATAATCAAAGCTAATCCATATACAGTTGAGTATCTATTAGGTGTGGGGCCGAATCTGAATACATTATGGGGAAAGGCACAAATAACGTGTTTTTTCGAATACGGTATTCGGACAAATACTTGTATATAAAGACTGCTTTGGCACCTCTGCCGTACCCTGAGTGCGGTACTGTCCCCACACACTGCTCCCCGTTACCAACCACACACACTGCTCCCCGGGTAGAGAATTCATGGCTGCCGCTGCTTCACGTGGTGAATGGGTTAAATGGGTTAAATGCAGAGGAGGAATTTCAGGCTGTTCACACTGTGTGCCTCCCACGCACCCCTGTCACACGCTCAAGTTCAAGAGTAGATTGGCGGCGAACTGAATTTGAACACTGCATTTAAATTGAATTTTTACAAATACAAATACAAATAATTTCCCTTTTAACAAATACAAATACATATACGAATAGCGGCCGCTATATGCACACCCCTAATATATCTATGCTGTTCCTCAGTCACACAAGCACGTAGCACACTACTCACTGTGGGGCTATTGAGGCCACGCCCCCTACATGCCGCGTGCATTCCTCCATCACATGCGCAATTTCTAGAATTTCCTTATTTTTGAGCACAGCGCAGATACAGACTATTGAAACCACACATTGAGACCAAGGGGCACATAAAAACAAGTAAGTTTTGCAATATTATTAATATTTGATCTATGGTGTTCAAGCAACTATTAAATCTAAGTGTATTCATACAGTAGCTAGGTAACTGGTAAACCAGATATGCTAAATGGAAGCCAGCTAGCACAATTTAATTAAAGAGGCTAGCTTATCATGATGCTAGCTACTGTGAATGTGATGCTGTTTCTTGTGCCTCCTGCTACATGATTTTATGTAACCATACAAGATTTTCAACATCAGATGTACAATATTTTGAAGACCATTCCATTTGTTCAGCTAACTATCTGAGTATCTGCACTGTATTGCATTAATATTTTTATACAATTGTGTCATCTTATCAAACATAAAAATGGCACATATACCATCCAGCTAATGTTGATATTTCCAAAATTCCCCAACTAAAGTTCCCATGGAAAGTTTGTGAAAATATACCAAGGATATATTTGCAACCCTAGCTGGGACACAGCCATGCTGGAGGAGGATACCAGGTGCGCCCCAATACTTACTCCATATAGTGTATGTTGTTTCTGTATGCCATACAGTTTTTACTGTATGTAACCACCAGGTGGTTTAGAATATTTTGACTGATGTGGCAGTGAATTGTAGTGTGAGTTTTACATGGTATATTTATGAGATACAGTCAGGGCCAAAAATTCTGGCACCCCTGCATTTATGTCAGAAAATGCACCACTTCTCTCAGAAAATTGTTACAGTTACAAATGCTTTGGTATTATTATGTTTATTTCTTTTTTTTGGAACTCCAAAAACACAAAAAAAAGCAGAGGAAAAAAACCTAATCTGAGACATAATTGCCACCCTCAATACTTGGTAGCACGCCCTTTGGAAGAAAAAGCTGATTATAATTGCTTTCTGTAACAATCAATGAGTCTTTTACATCTCTACTGGGACTTTGGACCACACTTTCTTTGCTAGATGGTTCAGGTCTTTTCACAGGAGCTCTATGCGATTCAGATTTGGACTTATTTGCTGGCCACTTCAGAACTCTCAAGCGCTTTTTTAAAAACAAGTTTGGGGTGTTTTTGAAGTTTGCTTTGGATCATTGTTCTATGACAGTGTTAGACACTTGACCTCCAGCTGAGACCTAGCTGTTTGACACTGGGCCCTACAGAGCGCCCATGAATTCTTTGGTAGTCTTCAGATTTCGTTTTAACCTGCAAACAGTCAAGACACCCAGTGTCTGAACCCACAAAGCAATTCCAAAATATCAGTGAACCTCCTGCATGTCTGACCGTAGGGACTGTGTTCTTTTCCTTGAAGGCTTTTTTTTGTTTTCGGGAAAAAGTAGCTAGAATGAATGTTTTACCAAAAAGCTCAATTTTTGTCTCATCTGTCCAGAGTACATTCTCCCAAAGGTATCGCAGCTTTCACAGGTAAGTATTAGCAAACTCCAGTCTGGCTTATTTATGTTTCAGTGTCAGGAGTGTGATCCTCCTGGGCCTCCTGCCATAGCGTCCCTTTTCATTCAGATAGCGGGAGCTGACATTGTTCTACCCTGTGCCTGTAGGTCAGCTTGAATTTGTTTGGAAGTTGAATTTGTTTGGAGGTCTGCGTTGTAACATTTCATCAGGCTTTCTCTTTCGTCTACATCCAGAGGGACTAGCCCTGGGCTGTAGACTTCTTTACAATGTTGCGCACAGTGGACACAGGAACATCAAGATCTCTGCAGAAGGATTTGTAGCCTTGGGATTGTCCATGCTTTTCTATTCAATTCTGGTTCTCAAATCCTCAGACAATTCTTTGCTCTGCTTTCTTTTCTCCATGCTCAGTGTGGTACACATAGACACTCAAAAACAAGACTGAGTGAAGGTTGTTTCTATGTTAACTAGTTGCAAGCTGGAATTTCCATATTGCCAGCATCTGTTAATTACAAATCAAAGGAGCTTGAAATAAAATTATGTTTACAATTCCGATAATATGCCAGTTATTTTATCCATTTTTGATCTTTTGTGTGAAATGTTTTTTTCCTCTGCTTTTTTGTGTACTTTCAGTGTCAATAAAATAAACAAACATAAAAAAATTCCAAAGCATTTGTAATTGCAACACTTTTCTGGTGTAAGTGGTGCATTTTACAACATGACTGTGTACATGCATTTTTGGCCATGACTGTGCAAATGTTCTTTATAGGTTTGAACACATTTAGGCTTTAGCATCACCTTGCCCAAAGGTATCATTTTATTTTGAGCAAATAAAATAACACTTTATTTTTAGTTGCTTCTCCAGATGTTCTGTAGACATTTAACATGAAACTAGATATTTATTGAATGCAACTGCACATTAACAGTCTATATAACAGTAAAGCTTAACTTCAAGCCAAAACATAAACCAAAACCAAATGCTGTTAATAGCAGCTTGGTTCCATTAGAAAGGATGAGGGCATTTAAAATACAGTGTGAGAACAAAAATAATGTAAAACATTATTTGTACAAGACTATATAGAGTAAACTGTCTTATAATACTGATAGAATGATAACCTTATTACATTATCTATGATAGTGGCCGTGATAACTGTGACTTTTAAGGGTTGTTCGAGACAAAACATTTCTTGTCTTGATGATTGACAGTAATCGTGGTGATTGTGGAATAAGTGTAGATTTTTATCTGGATAGCACTTTTGCGGTTTCACAGTGAATAAAGTTAAAGGCTTGCTGTCGAAGTGCCTTTGTAGGCAGGGGGCCGTGCTGACATGTGTCTGCCAGTGATAGATTAACAAAGTAGTCTGGCCTATGGCAGTTGGAGACCGGATGGAAACGTGGGTCAGCATGAGATTAGCCTTGCAAAACAGACTTCACATTGTGTTAAAACAACAAAGCCTGGGAGTTCATTGTCTCTGGAAAACTGATTCTATATCTGTGTTAAGGCTTGGTGAGCAATCAGAAAAAGAGCTTTTGGTGTGGTTTATGTGTTGGGTGTCATTCAAAGAAGAATGACAGGATGGAGCAAATTGCAGGAAGAGGAAACGGGTCTTGTTCACATGCTGTAGTGAAGTCTAAACTCGTACAGTGAGAAGTAATTCTAGTGGGAATTCAGTGGAAGGCTTTCATTAGATCAAGTATTTGGGGGGGTGGGGTATGGATTGGGATTCTGAAGTAAACCATAATTGCCTCTAAGGTTCTTGGTTTATGTTTGAATAGTAAAGATTAGAAACACTTGCCTTGTAGCTCCACCTTGCTAGTGTGTAGTTAGAGGCTGTAACCCATGGTGCACCTATGAAAACCATCTTCTAGTGCTTCATCCATGTTTAGTTTCCAACAGCAGATTTTTCTTGGGTGGTTATTTTTGGTTTGTGGATCAATCTCAACCTAGCTTTGGGACTGAAGTGCCTAAAAGTCAAGGAGTGTTTCAGCCTAATTTGCTTTCTGAATGAGTCACAGTACAGAGCGACCAATTGAAACAGAGGTTGTTTTTACACCATTATCACTGTAATGGAAAATCAGCCTGTTTGGCTGCGATGGATAAGACAGATTTGCTGTCACAAAGAGATGGATGAGTCTAACTTTGACTCTAATTACTTACTGAGATAGCATATCTTTTACTGTCTATTTTTAGTCACTATTGGTTTACTGGTTTTGGGCCCTGTGGTGGTGCAGTGGGAAGTGCTGTTGTCTTGCACCTTAATCAAACATTGAGGGAGTAATTTAGTTCAATAATTTAGTTAATTTATACATTATCTATATGTTGGAACAAAATGTATGCAGGGTTAAATAGTGACTAGTTATATGTAATGAAAGTGTGCTATTAAATTACAAAATTAATGTATTTGTATGTGAGATTCAGCACATTCTTTCTGTTGTATGACAGTGTAGAATGTCTTTGAATTGCCATGAATTTAATTCCACTTCCTGTCATTCCAACTCCAATACAAATTCAACTTCCTCTAGGACGGAGTCAATTCAAAACAAATTCCAACTCATGAATTGAATGGCGGCCAATTCTGAAATTCTGAATTGTGCACAAGCCTGGTGTGTGTGTGCTCTGTGGTGTGCCAGCGCCCTGCACAAGGTGAGGGCCTGCCTTATAAATTCCATCGCTAAAATTCCCTTTAATCTCAACTTAGGTAACATTTTAGATTTTTGGATGTTCAGATCATATAGTCACATCATATCAGCTATCAATTACATAGATCAGCCATTTAAAACACCCTGCCTAATATTATTTTGTTACCGCTCATGCCACCAAAATGTTGATATATTGACTCCACAGGAACCCATGAAGGTGAGCTGTGATATCTGGTATGAAAAACACTTAAGCTCTGGTTTGTGGGGTGGGACCTCCATCATCCGACTTGTTTGTCCAGCAAATTCCGCAAATGTGCAGATTGAGATCTGGGGAATTTGGAGGCCAAGTCAAATCAGTGTCGAAGAACATTGTCCTGCAGAAAGAGACCACTACCATTTGGCAAATTAGGGCATACTTGTTTGGCAAAAATATTTGGATATCTGGATTTAAAGTATTTACATTTATCAAAGCATCTTCCATTCTCTAACGACAGGGAACTGTCTCCATGAAGCAATTTAGGATTAAGAGTCTTGCTCAGGAACCCAGTGGTGGTTTACTGAAGGTAGGAGTTGAACATATGACCTCTTGGTCCAGAGGCAGTTTACCTACCCAGCAGGCCTCCCCCACCCCATACTACTGCTACTCCCTCATTCTATGTAGCTAACATAGGGAGATCACTAACTCTGATTGGTACTTCGGCAGATTTGAGCTTATAGTATACCCAAGGATATAGGGAGAGCTTTATACATGCTGTTTTTAGAGAATGATGTATTGGAATCGGTGAAGCTTTGTCTGTCATCAGAAAGTCAAACTGATATGACTCTAACTTAAAGCTGCTTTCACAGTTCAATTTCTTTCTTCCTTAATTCATTTGAACATTATTTCTTCCAGTACATTCTTACTGTTCTTTTTCTGAACCAGGTTTGTGGAAAGAGCAAGTACCAAGGCGGTAATGGAGAAGTAGGCCTGCTAATTTGTCGATTTTTCCCTAATCAGAAGATGATTTGGCTCGCTTGTTTGAGAGGAAAAAGCCCCAGGCTCTTGTTCAAAGCAGCAAAATGATAGGTATTGTTTATCAAATGAAGGATTCAAGTGCTTATAAAAAGGGAGCATGCAAAAACGCATGTTGAGGGCCTCCTTTGTTAAATTGCGTCTGGCAATAAAACAAACCATTAAAACCCTCTGGCACATCTAGTCAGAGACTGCAAAGTTAGTTTGCTGTAATTGACTTGATGTTAGCTTATGGTAGTTCATTTGTCACTGTGGAAGCTGAGGCTGGGATGCTGCCATATCCATACAGATACACACACACACACACTGCAGTCCCTTATGAGATGGCATTTGCCATTAGCCTCAGAGCATACTGATCTTTTTAATCATTTTGGATTACTGTCATGTCTGGTGTTTAGAATAGTGTTTTGGTGCAGTGAAACCTCAGTGTAGTCTAGAGGTTGATTTGGTCTCTTTTCTTTGTCTTAGAGGACTTCATGCACACAGGAATGATAATAAAATAATGCTGTTTTTTTAGCATATATTTCTAATGCTTTTAATGTCCTTTCGAAATGATACTGGAACAAATGTAGAACATGGTTTGACCCATCCTTTTTATTTGCAACTGTTTCCAGGTTGAACATTGGAAAAGAACTCCTATTCCCCTATGGTGTTTTCTTGTAGGGGTCATATTAATGATATTCTGTTGCGTTTCTGTTTGAGTGTGATGGGGAAAATGAAAGGATAGCGAATATCAATGATAGGTTCATGCAATTTGAATCATATGCTTTGTAAAATTCAAACCAATACAGAATTTAAACCATTTATTTTATAAAAATAGAACAAACCTGCCGTTTGTTGACACCCCTAGAGTAGACTGATGGGTCAGGCTTGAGATTTAGTCAGAATGCACTTGAGAAGTGACCCCACAGTGAATGCCAGAGAAAATCCAGGTGCAGTTTGCAGTATTGTTGCTGAACATTAATAAGGCTTCATCATGGCTTTCACAAGAAGACTACCTTCATCATTTCATATAGATAAGGACAGTATAATAAATCACTGAATTTGTAACAGTAATAAGATGCTTGGGGATTTAAATCAGAAACATGCCTTCCAGAAATATGGACGAATGCCATCCATCAAAACTCTAGTTGGATTTTCTCAGCAACATTCTAGTCCAGGTGACATAATGCTGAATCATCTGATGTCAGTGTGGGAGGATGTCCTGGGAAAGGTCCACCAGAAAGGTGGAGTCAATTACCCGGCATGGGCGTAGGAGGAGAACATGACATAAATCTAAATCTCACTCTCTCAGTGTATTGATGTTTTTGCTCTTTCTTATCTGGCGACATTAAACCGTCACATCTAGCCAAGTCACCCTAAAAGAGCAGCTTCCTAGAAAACTACTGGACCAGTGTACTATGGAGGATGCAGGGGTCAGGAGGAACTCTCCCACAGTGAATTTGATGTCCATTACACAATAAATCTGTGTGACAATATAAAATTACAGGAAGATTTAGAGTGTGCTGTTTTTTCAGAATACACAAGAAAGAGCCAATGGTAGCATATTTCATACTTCAGCTGTGGTTGGAAAGAAGATATCTCTTACCACAAAATATTGGGACACACCTGTTTATTGGGTTTGGCCTTTACTTTTAGCAAAGGACAATCTACATGCTTCAGCATACCAATACATTTTGGAGAATGCCATGCTTCCAACTTTGTAGACACAGCTTGGGGAAGCCCATTCCACAGTTTGGGGAAGGCGCATAAAGCAAGTTCCATAAAGGCATGGTTGGTTGAGTTTTGTGTGGAAGAACTTGGCTGGCCAAACAGAGTCCTGAACTCAACCCTGTTCAACACCCCATCCTCCCTGTTGTTGTATTGGTTGTTGTATTGGTCACATTCTATATAATGTGTGTTATATAGTGTATTCATGGCATGTACCCTTTTCTTGCAGGTCTAAACCTTTGGAACAATAGTGCTACCCCTGAAAGCTGTTATTTTGGAGACTGGTTTATAACTATCTGTCCTGGACAAGGCTGTCAGGAAATACAGAACTTTCTACAGGCAGCACAACCATTATGGAACCTACCTCATACCATGGTGCTCCCAGGGGCTTAATGGTTGCTAGAATAATGTCACCTTTGTGAGAAAACGGATTCCGCTCATAGTAGTGAATGCATCTGTCTACCCTGTTTAGCTGTGGAAGACATTGAGGGTCCTGAATCACTGGGGCAAATTCCAAATTCCAAATCATGGCCAGGCAGTTTCAAGAGCCTCTGATGTTCTAAGATCTTGTGGAAATAGCATGTGAACCTAAAAGAGCAGCTGGAGCTTGTGAGCTTGCATGAACCTGCTTTAGTGTTATGTGACTCTCTGAAGAGTAAACTGCCGAACTGTGAAGATATTTTATCTGTCAACAGTTTTGGGGATTGGGGAGAGGGTTTGTTAACAGTATCTGCTTGGTAAAAAATAAGTCATTCTGGATGACCTTTTTTTTTCACCTTGCTAAACAAATTAACAGTAAAAGAGGTGGACAATGGAAATGCATGGTTCAATACAATGTACTTGACATTTGACTTTTGTACCAGAAGCTCCTCTATGAGGATTAAAAGAAATACGTTGCATCTACCAAACTGCATAAAATAGCCCTGGTAGCTTAAACAATATATTCTGTTTATGGATGACCTCTGAGTGGTACTAGCATTAGAATGTTTAGAGCTAGTTTTCAGTTGCAAAGCTTCTGTTCAAGCTGGTGGCAGGTAGTGGCACATCCTGGTTATATAAGTCCTTTCAGTCTCTGCGTTGATGGACTGTATGGGTGCCATTCGTTCACAAGATCAGAAAACTCAATGTATAGCCAGACCCAGCTTTTGAAAGAAGTTGCACATGGAAGAAGAAGTATCCAACACATCTTGCTCTGAAGTTGGCTGTTTAACAGCCTACTTAACCATAGCATGACAAAGCTTAAAATGTGATATTTTGTACAGTTATGGGTTGAGAAGTGTGTGCCTTGTAATTTTGATTATTTTTCCCATTCATGTTTGAGTGGTTAGGGTGTCGGGCTGGTGAGTAAACTTTCTTTTTCTGGCAGCTGGTGGCTGAAGCTTGTATCTGATTACTGCTAGTGGTACCTCTGTGGTACCTTGTGCAAGCTACCATCCCCAAACAATGCTCCCTAGATGCTGTGTCCCTGACTGCCCACTGCTTCAATTGGCAAATGGGTTCTATGTAAACATTTTTGTGCTGTGTGCTGTGTTGTGGTGTGTTTACAATGCAAATAGACATTTTACACTTCAAAAAAAGTGGATCACTGGCCCTAAAAATATGGTTTCAGACACACTCAATAGCAAGCCATTCGATATAATAAAACATTGGGAAGAAGATACTGAAAGATTCTTCCCGTATCCAGGAGGCTTTTTGGTAGGCCAGTACTTTTACTGTTGCTGCTAGTTGAAATTGTTGCTCCCTAGAGAGTGTTTATTCTAAGTGTGGATCTAGCTTTTTATCGTTAGCCACATGTTTATGACTGATTTTTATAGCATAGTAAACTATCTTTTGAATTTTTAAAGAATATAAGTAGGGATTACACTCATTTTTTTCTATATCCTGGTTGATTATTTCTTATAATTTTTTATTGTGTATTTAAAACTATCATTACAATACTTTTCCAGTGCCGAGTTTACTTTCAGTCCTGAGCTCAGAGTAATATGTGGCAATTGTCAAATTCCATATACGTTTTCTTTTTTTCTGTTTCTGTTTAAACCAATAATCAGTACATCTCTGTGTCTGAAATATATTTTATATTTTAATTCACCCGGTGGCACAGTTGTGCAGTGACTTTATCTTTTTCTCATTTCTGGGTTGCCACTTCTGCCAGTTGATGAAAGCAGATACATTTGTTTGCAGTTTAAACAAAAGAAATGACACGGCCAACATTTAAGTAATTTTGCTGTGTCCTTCAGAGCTACAAGTCCAAATAAACAGCAGTAAACTTAATCAATTATTAATTAAGGACACATTTAACTCACCAGCTGATAATGTTACATTCGTCACAGTTGCAGACATGAACACCAGGAATACCTTCGATAGTAGGGTCCTTTTCTCTTAGATTCATTTTAAATGTTAGGTCTATTCTGTTGGGAATTTCTAAAATAGCAGGTATGACTCATTTTGTTTGAAGTTGTGGGCCTGGGGGCAATTATAATTAAGTGCCTAAAAGTTGCATGCTTAGTCAGGTGCGAAAATGACATTTCTACACATATTTTTCTCAAAATTATTCTGCCTGGGTTAAAGGGCCCAGCTCAAAAAAGGTGACAGGATGACAGACCATGCATAGGCCAAAAAAAATCTATTTACTGTAAAGGGAAAGAACAAGTACACAAAATAATATCAGGAATGTAAGCTAGGTATACCTGTGTGGTAGAAAAATAAGAGGGTGTGTGGCAGTTATTTGTTGTTCCTTTTCAAATGCATAACACTAATCTCCCACATATACACGTGGACAAAATTGTTGGTACCCCTGAAATATTTCTAGAAAATCATGTATTTCTCACGGAAAGGTATTGCTTTAAGACAAGTTTTGATATCCACGTGTTTATTCCCTTTGTGTGTATTGGAGCAAAACAAAAACAGGAGA
>JBBMFX010000017.1:10674921-10685743 GCA_037832545.1 Rhabdalestes septentrionalis
CTTCAAAGACTCAGTCTTGACTCGGTCTCGGCATAAGCGGTCTTGTCCCCATCACTAACTAACATTATACTGGGAAAAACAGCACCCACAAAACCTGCTGTGGTATTGATACTGTGATTCAGCCATCCAGCCATTACATTCTGGCCCATGTCAACATCATGCAGATCCTCATGCTTTTAAATGTTCTTGCTTCCTACGCATATATTCTAATAACTGACACTTATTGCCTAATATATCCCATCTCTTGACAGGTGCCATTGTGATGAGATAATCAATGTCATTCACTTCACATTTTGTTGGCTTTAATGTTGTAGCCCATCTGTATGCATGTCATGGTAAGGCAATATGATATCAAGACTGAAAACTACCATTGCTCCTGTCACAGCAGGATAGTCATTTAGACTGTTCCCAGTACTGATCCTTAGAGCCAATAGCTTTATTTTATTGAGGAAGTTTCCCCAGGAGAGGCCTAAAGAAACACAGACCATTAGATCCATTAATATTCTTGTCGCTCTTATATCTTCGCTTCATCACCTACACCACCATGCAAAGACAAAGGAGAGAAGAAGAGTGAAAGGCTGATGTGTGATCAGAATGAATAGCAGAGGTAATGGCCTACCACACAACTCCATAAGAGCACTTTAGCCGGCTCAGTCATACAATCTCCTCTCTCTCTGGTTTTTTTTTTCACACACACACAGACACACACACACAAACACACACACACACACACACACACACACACACACACACACGTCTTTGAAATTAGGCAGTAATGATTTATCAGTATATCAGAGGAGGCTCATCAAAACCATCGAGGCTTTTTCAAAATATCTGAAGATTAAATTTCCAACTATCTCTCTCTAAGACATTTGTTTTCATTTTAGCGATTTACTTCTATCGATCTATCGTTGCATCAGGGAAGATGAAGAACATGATACAAGATGAAAGATACAAGTGCTGGTCCAAGGTTTCAGTACAATGACATAAAGAGAAACATAACAGCAAAAATGATGGACTAGAAACCAGGTTGAGAAAGAGAAAGACTACAATGCAAAGAAAGTATTAGGCAATGCCCCTGTTGCCCCTTCAATCAGAAGGTTATGGGTTCAAATCCCTGGACTGCCAGTAGCACCACTGAGGTACCTTTGAGCAAGGTATCGTCCCTACATACTTCTTACTGGGAGCTGTGTTCCTGGCTGGCCACTGCTTTATTTGGGTGAATGGGTTAAATGCAGAGAACAATTTTGCGCTGTTCACACTGTGCTGTGATGTGTTCACATATGACAAAAGGACACTTTACACATTAAACAGCATTGGAACCAAAAATACCAAGGAATGCCAATCTAGAAACTGGTTGTATAAGTACAGAACAGACAAGAAATACACCTTACTAATCGACTGAGACAATATATAGCACATACAAAACTAAAAGCCTGTTGCAGGAGGAACTAAACTGCTGTTAAAAGAAATTAAACAATTATCTTGCCACTGTTATGTCTGTATTTTTCCAGAGAGAAACACTGGCTGAGCAATGAGCAATGAACATCCTAACAATAGTTATGCCATTTCTTCACACAATGGCCGATTTCGCTTCTCTGACTGGCATTTTGGAGCTTTTCGTGAACAATGGGACTGGTATTAAGAAGCTGTGCTCCCAGCACCACTGTCATTTGTTCTATCTAGTGTAATTCAGGCATTACTGTTTCATTTCATCAGGAAAAGAGGAATTGTAATAAGTGTAAGGTTCTCCTCGCAGGGTCACAAAAAAGAGCCTAGCGGACCGTATTGTGCATTTGATTGTTCGGGGGGAAATAAATGAGTCTCTGTGGCCTTTCTTCCAAATGGAGTACCTTATCTTTTGCTTCCTATTGTATAAGAAATGTAGTAGATATTATTTTTATTCATAACCACATTCCATTTTTTTGTCCTCCATTCAGAATATTAACAAGGAAAGTTCAAATATTATAATAGATTTCATTTGCCTGTGAATACAGCAGCTACATCGGTTAAAATGTTGAATCATGCAGAATGAAATATGAATATTCACTCCCCCAGGCTTGTATTCCAGAAAAGGGAATATTCTCATGAACACCTCCGTGAAATCTAATATCACACACACACACACACACATAATCACAAACAAAGACAAACATATACACACACATACTCATACACACACACACACACAGATTTGCAAACTTGCTAGGTTTTGCAATTTGCCTTTTTCTTCTAACTATATCATAAGTTACAGTTTGCTTTATATAAATTATTGCCAGAGATTTTTGTTTCCCTCATTATGGTGTAAGGAAAGTTATAGATCTCGTGGAGTATTATTAAAAAACACAATAACCTTTGGCAGTGTATCCTGGTCCAGGAGCCGGTCTTCTTTCTAATGGATTTTATATTCATTTATACCCACTAACATTTCAAAACCCATGCATCTCCCCAGATACTGCTAATGTATGTGGGTCATTTTCAAGAAGTTTTGCTTAATTGATTCTCCAATGAACTCTTCAAATTCTGAGCAGCGTGAGGTTAAGAGTGAGTGGAATATGCTCTTCAGAAACAAAACAAAATGACCTTAAGGGTATTAACTGGAAGACCTCAAGCAAATGTGTTAGAACATTACTGTAACTGTTGAACTGTGCTTGCATCCAGACTTAAAAAATAAAGGTTCTCAAATGATTTTTTGAAAAACAGGTATAGAACCTTTCTGTGATTTGGACGATTGCTGATGAAAATGCACTGAACTTCAGGTCAGGTTGTTAAAAAGCATTTGATTTCCTCTATTTTTACTTGTTTGTCACACAAAATGGTTTCAGATTCTGAATCAAGATATAACAAAATAACGTAAAGAAATGCAAAAAACTTTTTAAATGATGATTTCATTTATAGAAGGAAATGTTTGCAATAACTTGTGGAAAAGTTGAAGACAAAACTACCTTTAGCAGCAATAATTCCAGTGAAATTTTCTGAAGGTCATTTTTTCATCCCTCTGCAGGAACATTTATTTACAGAAGTTCTTTAAATCAGCCGCACTGGTTGGCCTTCAACCATGAAGTGAACTTTCAAAGTATTGCGTAATGTGGTTCACATCAGGACTTTGACAAAGCAACTCCTACACATTAATTTTGTTTCTTTTGACATTCGTTGGTATGATGTTCCTGTTGTGGAATTTTGTGTTAGGTTACACACATAACAAAACCCCTGTCACCCAGATCATTATACTAAAAGTTTTGGGGGTCACTGGAACTCTCCCATAGACATTTTTCCTCATACATTTAACGGCTGTTTAATGGATTTGTGACCTTTCCAGACTGACATTGAGACCTTCTAGCCTATTTCACATAGCTGAAAAGGTTCTGCTTAAGGCATGTTTAGATTCAGCAGGGCAGAACCTTAATGAAATCTGGGTGCCTTGTCAGACCAATCCCAGTTATGAACTAAATTTATTTAATGGAGTAACTATGGAGTAAATTAAATAATTATTTAAAAACTGTAGTTGATGTCTACTATGGGTGTATTTGACTCATAATTAGTTTGAAGAATTGAAACTATTGGGACAGATCTTTTTACTGCATGTATGTTGCTTCTGTGGTCACAGAATGCATGTTTCACACAGTACCACATGCCTGCACAGTACTGTAGACACTTTCCCTGCCTCATGCACGTGGGAGGATGATCTGATAGTTTGAAAGAGCCAAAAGATGCCAGCTGGTGCCAGAAGATATGTTTATATCCATCTGAAATAGAGGCTCGCTGGTGTCCCTTGACCACCTAATGCAGCTCATCATTGCCAGTATATATCCCTACTGTATGTTTATAGTGTGTGATTAGCAAAGCCCAGCTGCCAAAGAACACGAGCCATTTCCAGATGGCTCTATTTCAGACGCTCACTGTCTTTTTCCCCTAAGGACAACCATAAAATACTGTCCAGTGATTTCTCTAAGCTCTTGCCTCATTTTAGTCATTTTAATTGCATGTTCAATTAGATCTCTCAGGTTTCCAGTGTCTTTCATTATATTGTGAGTAGTAGGTTTACTGTGTACTGTAAATGTGCCTTGAATGGCATTGCTCAAACTATCCTTCACTCCTGCAGTTTTAAAACATACTATTAGTGTCCTAATGTAACTGTATGATTTATTGCAGTAACTGAATAATAAGTCTTAAGATGAATAACCGAACAGTGGATCTAATTTCTTTAGATGTGTCAGTCTAAAAGGCCTAAGTTATATATTCCAGACATGCATGCCACAGTAGTTATGGTGTGTTTTGTCATTTGCCCGGTGACAGCCAGGTAGGAGTTTAGTTTAGTTTGAAAAGTAGAGAGCAGCATGGAAGCATTAATGGAGAGATGGCTCTCATCACTCATCACTGATGCTCTTACAGTATGAACAGCACTTGGAACCGGCCACTCTCAGATGCCTGACCCCCAGAGAGAAGGCTAAAAAAACACCTCCTCTCACTCCCACTGCCTCAAGCTCACATACATCATCTTCTCCTCGCTTACCCTAATTACACCACAAATGTAGGTATTGCTCACTCGTTGTTCCCATGGTGACCATAACATTCAAGTGTTCACATTGTTAACAGGCCATTTTACTAACCCACCCACCTCATTTTACAGGGGTCCCTCCGCTTTCATAGGACTGTGACGCAGATCATGTTTAACTGAGAGTGTGTCTGTCAGCTTTGCAGACTGGCTTTTACAGGGCACTGGATTCCTGTACAAAACTCACAAGTCCCTCCTCTCCAGAGGAGAACCACAGCTGGCAAAAACCCACTTACCTGCCTTACGGATCTGAATGAGCTTGCACGCCTCTTGAAGAACGGATCTTGAAGTAATATTTCAGTGCCTAAAGTTGTACTCTAATGTCCACCCTGTTGGATCTAAGGGTCTTGGCACTCCAGGCTGACTGCTGGCCATCCGCTGCCACCAGATTGTTGCTGAGACTCTATTGCTGACTGTTGCCCATAGTTTTTGGGTCCACACTGTTGACGCTGGCTGGTCCTTGTCAGTGCACATTTGTCAGTGTGATTGAGCATGCTGAATCGGTGTAGGAGGCTGGCGATAACAAGGAGTTCTGTGCTTGGCTGTTTGGCCCAGCAATTAGTGCAAGAAAGTAGAATCTGAAGTACGCAGAGTAAGCAAAGTGGCTAGACTAATTTGTTTTGGTCACATGGGGTCCAGTTTGTGGTTTGCTTTCATGGATGCTTACAGTATGTGGTGTAATCCTATTTTTAGCAAAAGTGCTCAGAAACTCCTGAAGAACGAAAGAGTGCTGACAGTTGTTTTGTATTTTTGGAACAGGTAGTCATAGACATTTTCACAATTTAACACTTCTCTTCAATATTTCCAAAACAATTATAACTTATTGAAGTGTATGTCATTTGTTTATAACACATTAGCATAAGGAAGATAAAAAATAAAGAAAGAAAACAGTTTCACGACTGGAATAAAGGAATCACTAAAAGATATTGAGAAAGTGAGAGTCATTGGAACTGTGCAAACCATCAGCATGAGATAAACAGCACTTAAATGCTTTATTTTTTAGATACAAAAAAAGCACTCTTGCTTCAGATCTAGAAAACATGCAGTTGTTTCTGCCCATCCTCCCACTGTGAGAAGACAACTCAATGCTGTGGGTCTGTAAGGATATGTAGCTGTTAAGGAAGCTGACACTGAGAAAAGAAAACAGACAAAACTGATCATGTGCTAATCAAACAAAGAAGCTGCTGGTGTTTTCAGAACAATAGACTGACCACTTCAGAGCCCTGACAATTATTGAAAGTGTTTGGGATTACTTGGATTATGTGAAGCAGAAAAAGCAACCAATTTCTAAGATTGATGTTGGAATGTATTTACAAGAAACATGGAAAAACATCCCAGTAAATTAAAAATGTCAAAAATGTCTGCCATAATAAATAGATGCTGTTGTTAATGAGTGGCTAGACTGAATATTGAAAAGAAAATGTTATATTAATTTGTTGTTGCCTCTGTGTACTTTTTTCTTAATGAAATGAGGTGTTGAGGTGTGTGTCGCCTGGGTCTGTGGTTTTTTTGTGCTTTTGCACATTTGAAAAGTAGGCTCACTTGGATGCTCACATATATATGTGACATTCTACCATACTAGCTCTTCAGTTTTTCTTATAATGAATGCAGGCTCCTGGCACCTCCAGGTGTGGACAGTTATTTCCTTTCACTCGGCTGCAGAATACATGGCAACAAAACGTTTTTTTATAGAACATCAGCAGTCAGCCTCTGTTTACTGTAGGTTTTTGCTCTTGGGTTAGTTCATCCGGGCCCTTATCCTCTAATGACCAGGCCATACTGCCTTTATGCCACAACAGTTCTTTTTTGTGGGCTCATCTGGTGCCTGGACCTCACATACAGTGCATGCTGCAGCAAATAAGGCCATATAGAGCATCCACACAAGCATCTTTCCCATTACAAGCTTCTGACAGGAATGACAAAGTGGAGGGGCTAAACAAGGTTTGTTTATAGAAGGGACAGGTCGTGGAGGGACTATCAAATGTGTTTATTTGTTTTTAATCACCCCATGTGTTTACAATGCCCTGGTGTCGTACCAGAAGCGTAATTGATAAAATGTGCGCCCTTTTACTGTTTATTACAGTTTGTCTTTGATGGCCTGAACTGGAGACGCTCCCCAACCAACTTTTTGGTTGGAGTGTTTCTTTTTTATTAACAGTATAAAACTTCAAAAGCCTGGTTCTAATCAGCGATATAAGGCGGTTTTATTTTTGCCGTTAACAGCTTTGTGTGTATGAGGATAAAAACACAGGGGAGGAATAAAAGTCAGTGTGAAATTGGCATACATAGAGACTAAAGCCATTGCCACGGGGACTGTAGGCTCAAGGTCTGGGATGGAAAAATGCCTCGTGCAAGTGTGGCATTTGTTCTCTTGCACCAAAAACAAGGTTGCTTACAAATGTGCATGTGTGACCTGAACAAAGATTGAACAGAGGTGAACAAGGATCTTATTGAGTTGCTGTTTTACAATGAAGAACCAAACGAAGAGGGGGTTAGTGAAAGAGAGACCAAGAAAGGCACTTGAGTTTGGTATTGATTTGCTGAAGGTCAAATCTTGTTGTATTGTATGCTTTCTTATCCCATGTCTTAGAGGGTTCCTGCCCTTGTTATTCCACTTTAATACAATCAATTCACAATCTGCATATGGACACTCAAAGAACAAAAAGGGCAAATTTTACACAAAACAATCATACTCCTTACCGTTATCATATTTCCTCTACACTTCAAAAATCTTTGCAAGTGAAGTATATTAATCCAGTACTAATTAGCATGTATTTATCATTATAAGAGTGCCTAGCTTTTTCTAGATGTATTATTTGTTTTAAGAAGTTCAATTTCTAGTGTCTTATTTCTTGAAACATGGATTTTCTGGCGAGAATAATCAGATCAAACAGTCCAAATCAATTAAACTGTCTACAGACTGGTAGTACAATTTCAAAGTCATATATTATCGTGGTCCTTTGATACCAGGCCATTTAAAAGCTCTCAGGATGCAAGCAATGGTGTTATAACAAAGATGTTGTTGATGTTCTTGCCCAGGACTTTTAGGTCTATGAGTTCCTTAACCTCTGTGACACCGCAATGATATTCTACACAGCACTTCAAAGTTCTACTGATAGATGCTATATTCAGCTATCCATTCATATATCCTTTTTCTAAGATGCTTCCCCACTAACCAGAGTCAAGAGGGTGCTGG
This sequence comes from Rhabdalestes septentrionalis, assembly GCA_037832545.1. Lineage (NCBI taxonomy): Eukaryota > Metazoa > Chordata > Actinopteri > Characiformes > Alestidae > Rhabdalestes > Rhabdalestes septentrionalis. The sequence continues at coordinate 10,682,673 of JBBMFX010000017.1, forward strand.
AGCCAAACCCAACGGTCAAAGGGCAACACCCTTGACCAGTCCATCACAGGGCAGACATACAAACAAGCACACTGACATTCAAAGTCACACCTGGGGGCATATTATCATCTCCATCATCTCCATCTCCAACATACAGATTCCAAACTCTAATCTCCCCTCAGTTGATCCCAGAGAGGAATCAAACCCAGGACCTTCTTGCTATGAGGCAACAGCACTATATGAACTATGTCGCAATAGTGTACTTGTGACATCGTTAGGCAGTACACAGTTTCCACGTTGTCCTCCCTTGTGATGAGATTAAAAAGTCTTGGTAATGTATTTTCCCTGCTATTTTCTCACTACCACAGCATTGTTCCTTTCGGATGCAGGTGCTGTAGCTGGCCTCCCTGTGGCCTTCCCTGCTTTTGAGCCCTCATTGTTGCAGCTCGCACGATTCCGCTCACCTCATTCTGTCTTTAATCTGTTCTGCATGTTGAGCTGTAATGAAGCACGTGGGAGCTCAGGCCCCAGCCTGTTATCCATGACAGCTTTGTTGAGTGACGCTTAAAGGCATGTCGTAAAAAAAAAAAAAGTAAGAAAAAAACACCCAGCTCTCCCTAAATGAGTTGTTTGTTTGCCAGTGTGATGTGGATCATTATGTAAGATGCACATGTGCGCTGCTGTCATGCCTGTCACTTGTCTTTTCTCATTTTGGATTCAGTCACATGGGTTGCGACTTTGTGAAGGAGAATGGCATTCTCACAGGACCCTGTCAACTCCGCGCTTCTTTTTAAACATCACCACCCATTCAATCAATCAAACGGTCATGTGTATTAACCTAATACTTTTCACAGTGACACGGGAGCCCAAGCTCCGGCAGCAGAAACAGGGTGCCGTTGTTCGCAAACAGCTAAATGTTAAAAACAGGGAAATGGAATGAGCTAACCGCGTAATTTAATATGCCCGAATTGATTTGAGAAGCCATCTGACCAGCCAGAAGTACATCCCTGTGGGCTACCGAGCAGTAAAACCAAGGTGCTTTAAACAACAGTCACTGCTGCAGCTTTTAGCACTTTTTAAGTGCTAGGTTTCAGTTTAGATTAGTGTGGAACCACACCACTTTTCCAGCACAAACATACAGACAGATACATGGTCCAAGGATTAGGTTTGCATTATTGGTGCCGGGGGACAGACATAATGACCCAAAGCTCTAAAATGAAATGCAGATGGTAGATTTCAGTTTCACAAAATAAAGGGCAATTACTTGTAGATATTGTAGATTTATTTTAAGCAATATGTATCACAGACATTTACAGGCATACTTTAGGGATAAGGAAATTAAGAAATAAGCAGCTTAAAAAAACATTTAATTAGATTTGTTTGGACATTTGGATGTCGTCATAAGCAGTGATTTTTCGAGTCTTTCATGTTCTAAACCATGTGTCACTGTTAATGTCTTGAAATGTACCTACCTCCCGAGCACAATTACCGCTTTATGAAAACGAATAAGAGATAATATCATTTTCTTGTATTTACCATTAGCTTCCATTTCTAGTTCAGGTAATCAATCCTGTTTGGTGAAGGTCAAACCCATGCTGCAAAAACTTGACTCCACAAGACTTGAGAATGTTTGCTGTATAATAAAGGACCAAGCGACAAGCAGACGATCCTGTATGTCCTGTAAGTAGCAAGGTGGGGCATTCATGAATTGGCCCAGTTTGTCCAGCACACCCCAAAAATCGTCAATCCATTTCAGGTCTGGGGAAGCTAGAGGGCCGAATCAACACCCTTTGCAGTGTGGCGGGACACAGCTTTCAGCATCCTGCTGAAAGATTCCACTGACATTAGTGGATACCATTGCCCTTAATGGATCCGCAAAATAATATCTGCCCAAGTAATATCCACATGAATGCCAGGAATCAAGGTTTCCCAGCTGAACATTCTCCATTGCATTATACTTCCTTCATTGACTCACAATAACCCCAACCCTAACTGACCCATAGTGTATCTTGGCACCATCTGTTCCCCAGGTAGGCACGCACATGCACCTGGCTGGCAGACCACAATTCACTGCACTTTTCTGATGCTAACGTTCCTAGTGTTGGTGCTTTCAACACCGTAGAGTGGCTAACATGGGCACTCTGACCAGCCTTTGGCTTTACAGCCTCATGTACTATAAACTGCAACACGCTGTGTGGCCTGATACATTTCTATCATAGCCGGCAACTTTTTCAATGCTGTGCTGGAGTAGTTTTCGGTGGGATCAGACTATATCGGCTATCCTTTGCTCTCCACCCACATCAGTGAGGAGTAGGTGCCAGTGACCCTGTCACAGGTTCACTGGTTGTCTTTTCTTTTGAAGGTACTAACTGCATACCAGAAACACCCAATAAGACCTGTCATTTTGCAGATGCACTGTCTGGTCACCTGGTCATCTACCTATCACAATTTGTCCCTTGACAAACTTACAATTGCTCATTTGTCCCGCTTCAAAACGTGACAGGGTGACATTGTAATGAGGTAATCAATGTTATTGATTTCACTTGTCAGTGGTTCAGTGTTTATAAATACTGTTGTATATGTACTGTTGTGCTATTGTAGGTGAATTTAAGCTCTTAATACTGGAATATTCCATTTGCAATTATGCAAAATATGTGGACATGCCATGGAAATCTTTTCACAATATGCCTTGTAAGTAGGTATTCGCAGAAATTTGGCCACTGAAAATTTCGGGCCGAAAATGGCAACAAATGCATTTTCAGTTTTATCCAAATATTTTTTTTTTTCTGACTGAAACTGTGATGACGCAATCACAACAAAGATGATGCAACCACGGCTTCCACTAGTCAGATTGGTTTAGTGTCAGAATGTCTGCCGTGTGGCGCGTTTCTATATTTCTAAGAGAGACGTGCGGAAAGATGTTTTTCTCAACGTGGGAATTAATTTCTCCCGATCTCCATACATCAGGAAGTCCGGAGTTCGAGTCACGTATTGGTAGTGGTTCAAATGCAAACAGCACTGCGAGCGGTGGTGTGTTCACTTATGACAGAATGGTCACTTTCTGTCTGTGTTTTCAAAAAGGAAAGACAGTT
>JBBMFX010000017.1:10697408-10722866 GCA_037832545.1 Rhabdalestes septentrionalis
TCCCTTTCTTTATTTCGCCAGACAAGTGGAGGGAGAGAGCATAATCATTTATATCCTCAGCTCCTGTAGGCCTCCATGGCCTGCTGCTGAGTGGGAGATGTGCCAGCGGCCCTGCTAAAGTGGTCTGGCAGAAAGGCCCTTTAAACATGGGCCCATTAAGGGTTTCTGCTCGTGTGGCTCTTATTAGATGTTCAGACAGTAGGAATTATAGCTATACTACAGCGCTGCTGCTTGCTGACTTTTCCTTATCAACTTTTCTATTAATTAGTGCACTTTCTAGATTGAACACAATGGAATAATAAACATCTTTACCCCATTAGAATGATTTTACAACCTTTGTCTTAGGCTGTGTTGTTATTGTGAATGATTTCATCTTAGGCTCATAAATTCTTTGGCCCATGCTGCCAGGGCCTAATCGGTTTCTTTTTTTAGAATCTTTATTCAGTTTAATTAGATTTATGGTACAGATAATGAAGTATCTTTATTCTTCACAGATCAGTGTTTGGTATCACATTGAAATGGCCTTTTCTGGGTGGGCTCTTGGGTTTTATTTATTTAATTATTCATTGGACTTGTCATCATCAAGGTTTGTGTTTATGTTGTGTTATCTGTGTTTTTTCCCCTCAAACTGAACTGGTTGATTCCAAAACAATTGAGGAATGATTTCCTTGTGCATACAGTGTGAGTCTCTGAGATAAACAGAACTCTTTAAGAATGACTAAGTATGACTAGCAGAGAGGAGGAGGCAGGACACCGGGATGGAATGTTAAGGTCAGTTTTGTTCTGACTGTGGAGCCCTGATGATTCAGAGCAGAACGTGCGTGGTGGGGTATCTGTTTGTTTGGGCTGTGGCCAGAAATCTTTACAAGTCGCTTCATGCAAATCCGAATCACGTCTTGAGTTCCCTGAGTGAAAGAGTGAGCCAAGTCTTGAGTTTTGTTGCATTATTAGCTGCAGGCATTGAATTACACAAAGGGTGAACCCTTGTAAAAATGTATCCCGTTCGATACAGCAAATAATAGACATTTCATTAAAAAGGTTCTGTTCCTATTTGTGACATAACGGTTTGGCATGAACTCATATGGTAGAATGAATATGAACAGTTCAAGTCCAAGTTTATTTACAAAGCACATTATTATACACAGAAGATCATTCCATGTGCTTTACAGAAATGGAAAATAACATAAGAATGATTAAAAAAAAGAAAATTTAAATGTAGTAAAAGTGCAAATATTTAAAAGTAGTCAAAAAGCTGTTTTTAGCAGCTTTTTAAAGCTGCAGTTTTTGCAGATCTGATACCGATGACAGTTTGATTCAGCAGGGAGGTTCTTAATGACTAAATGCCATTTCAACATGTTTAGTTTCAGATTTTCTTATCACTGGCTGCCCAGCTCCTGCAGATCTAAGAGACCTGCCAGGAATATATACTTCAAATATAACAGTGAGGTATGTAGAACCCAAACCATTGAGTGAATTGTCCATGGGTGAACTGGTATAACTCCCACTATTGCATACAGTAAAAGTAAACATGCATTTCTGTTCAAACAGAGGACATTGATTCTTTAACTGGGCTAGTGAGGAAAATTGATGATCCAAGATAATAAGGGGCCTTTGCTGTTCAGTTACTGCGACTGAGAAAAGACAAGCGAGTTTATTTGAATTTAAGCTGAATAAGAAATAGATTCAGCAAACTTGATAGGGTGTACCCTTATTTGCCAGTTTTGCCACAGTCCAGCACTTAAAGTTAAATGCAATGTCCCCAGGTGTTCATTATTACAATATCATGTTTGGTCCTAAAAGACTATACTGACAAAGACAAGGAATGTTTCAGTTGTTTTGAACTACCCTGCATTTAACCACATAGTGAGGGATTTCCTGGTTAATTTAAGTGTGTATTTTGTTTGCTTCAAAGTCAAGTAATGACACAAATGTGACAGAATTGTTTTTCCTTTCTGCAAACTGTCCGTACAACAGAGCATTTATTCTGCTGCTTACAAATGAAAATGCAGTATTGAATATTTATTGGAAATCTAGAAGCTTCTGACCCAATTTCAATATTTTAAGCAGCAATAATTAAGATCAAATTACACCATGCTTTTGTTATTTTTCAATTAGAGCTTGCACAGATTGCATTGCTCATCTAAAGTTATAAACAGAACTAAATTCCTGCATTGTCTTGCTTTTTTCCACCTCTTTAACAAACCTGAATTGTTCTCCTTGAACTCGTCTGCAAGTATGTTTCCCCATGAACTGGGTGATAAATAGTGGTGGTCTTCAGTGTCTCTGTCTCAGAGTAAGTTCTTTAGTGTCTACCTGAGGCTTTGTCCATCTGTTACAGCTCCAGGAGGGCCACACTCTGTGCCTCCTCTCTGTGGTTTTAGTTCAGTGAGTGATGGCTTCACATTTACGCTTCTTTTATTCCTTTCTCCACCTCTTCATGCAGAATAGCCTGTCTCACTGATTGATGTGGCTTGAAGAGGTCATTCTGAAAGACTTCCTCCAGTTCAAGCATCCAGAACAGAGAGGTCTGTCTTTCACAAGGCTGCATTTATCAACATGCCCTGGCATTTCACTGGGGTGTTTAAGGGTTTATTTTAAAACCTGTTTTGAACATGGGGTTCTTTCACAATATCTTATAGAAAACATTTGTGTATGGATAACTGCCATGGTGAAAGCATCCAGAGTGTTTCTCACTTGTTCCTCACAGGATATGAGGTTAGAGCACAGGAAGACTTAGCCCAAGTATTTATGGAGTTTCCTGTTTAATATGAACATTTTCTGATGTGATTTCAGATATGAGTTTCCACTTCCAGGCCTTCCACTGTCTTTGTTTATGATCAGTTACAAGGGATGTTATGTGAAACGTCTGTTTACTCATAGGAAATGATGACAAGCTCATGGATGGCTCAGCCCTGTGTCAGTATTAAAGTTTTATTTTTCATAATGTGAGGCACTCCATGTCAAAATACCACACAAGGTTTTAACAAATATGATAGGTCATGGGGCCATTATATGTTATATTCACAGTGATGCTGAATAAGTCAGTCATTTGGGTCCAATGAATGCTAAATTTCTTTTGTTTAATTATGTAATTAAAAAAAAATCAATACTAATACAGAGGTGAGAATCACTAGAGGTCTCACATGATAACATTATCATGACATTCCAGTTATAATATGAATGTATTTGTGGTATCAGGAGCTGTATTAGTTTTGACTGCAACTTGTAGGCCCTCTGTTTTATCTTGGTGAGTTTGCACTTTGGTTATTTGCACCTCAGTTTTTTTGTATTAAAAATGACCACAGTTGTGTTGTAAACTAGTCAGCCTACAGTTAACATTTCATGAGCTTATAGCTGGGTCATTCCAACCTGGACAGGAACTTTTCTGTGTCTGACAGTAATATAATCCCTAGTGCTATTCTAGTTTTGATCTCACTAGAATAAAATATGACTTCTCAGCACTAGACTTAACAATATATTTTGGTGTCCCATTGGTCTTCCAATGAGCTTACAAGTTAATGATGATATTAACAATGTAATTGTAATTTTGGGCCTGATGTACTGATGTACATTAGGCCTGATGTACTGATATATATTTATGTATGTATGTATGTTTGTATTATTCTATGTTAATTTTAACCTAATTAAAGCATAGACTTGGTTTAGGTTGCATTTGACAGACCTGGGACTTAATGTGTCGGCCTGCCTGGTAGTGCTCTGATGGACTCAGGGTGTTTGGATGAGACTGTTAATGAGGCAGAACTGAAAGAGCCCTGCACCCATTGTCGAGCTTCCAGTAGCAGACCAACAAACAGAGGGTGTCAAGTAGAGTCTGTGCAACTGTGTCACTGTGTTTACTGAAAGCTGGCCAAATTAACAGAGAGGATGGCTGGTCCAAAGAGGGCCAAACAGAAATGCTCACGCTGTCTGGAGACACTTGTGAGATTCTGAGCACACCGTGGGATGACCTTGAGGAAGGGAAAGTGGCAGGTGATGGGCATTTGAACAGTGCTCATCCTTTTTGCATTGTTCTCTTAGAATGCAGCCACTGTAAGTGCCTTCAGTCAAATAGTGATACTGAAGCAAAATCGTTACAATGCATGGCAGTCATTGCTCAGTTCAGTTGTGTGCTACTCTTATCTATGTATGTTGGGTGGCTTCTGTGTAATGACACACTGCTAATTTGACACTGTTTCTGGTGTTGTATCATTTGTTCCATTGATATATTCCTAACTTTTTCTGATGGTGTCTTGTTTATAATCAATGATCCAAATTAAGAATTTGGCAAAATCCAGTCGGTGTATAGTTGGAGGAGTGGAGTAGGATGTTTTATAGTATTTAGACACACAGCCTTTTTTGTGACATCTGAGGATTGCTGTTTTTTGAGAGCCTTATTTTGTGAGATATCTGGCATAGCAAGCATTTAAAGTTCTTATTTAGAACTTTCAAGCCAGTGTAGTGTATACAAGTCATCACTGTGGGGACCAAACATTATGTCCCCATTTTGGGGTTTTTTAATGCATAGTTCTGTCATGCCAGCTGCCAACTAAAATGGGGTTAAACACATTTCTATTGGTGACAAATGGACTGATACGAATGGTCCAAAATGACATTATAGTATGAATCATTTCTATAATGGGAGATATGGGTATTGTTTTCACTTCAGTGAAGTACATCTCTGTATAATCAAGGCAATAATAACTGAAACTCTACATTGAATCAAAATTCACCTAATTGTATGTGCACTATTGTTATTTAATGCAAGTATAAGTTATGCTTGATGTAAGTGACTTAATTAATCTTTCGCTATTGCTAGTCTACTTTTTTTTGCTTGGTTCCCTTTTGCCCACTCACACTGAGTTTAATTGCATTCTGTTCTGTTGGTTTAGCACTTTGCTGCTCACATCTTTCACTTTGTAATGTCATTTTAAAATGATATAAAAAAAGAGAAGAGCAGCACCAAACAAACTATGGTTTATATTCTGGTTGGTCCAGGGTTTATTAAGACATTCGAGTGCCATTCTATTTGGAACTCGTCACTGTTTTATTATTATTGTTATTTGTTTTATCTGATACTTACTGTTCTTACTCTTAGGCCATATTTGATAGGCTGTTGTCATCAGTGGCACATCAATCCTTCAATTAAATAATGACTCAAATAGCTTATCTAGAACCAACTACATTTAATTCAACTCCTAAGAGTAATTTGAAAAGACTTAAACTCAGTAAATATTGAGTAGTTGAAACAGGAGTAGGGGATTATATTACTCTACATGCATCTGATTATCATATAATTCTTTCATAGATATAATGTGAGAAATGCAGACAGTCTGAACATCAGCTCCTGATTTCATTTAGAGCTCATCCTCTTCTTTACGCCTGCGCCAGAACCGCCTCAATCTCTCTACAGAGTCTGATCTTAGGAGCTGTAATTGCATTTAAACCTGAGTGTCTGCCCTCCTCCTGATGCACAGCTTTTTGCAGACCAGGAACACACGCCGGCTGGTGTGTGGAGCAGCCTTTCCCAGAAAAAGGGAAGTGCTTAGATCAATGGAGATTAGGTTTAGGAAGAATAATGCCAATTGGCCACCAATTGCCTAATTCAATGTATGCCGAGCAGAGTTCTGCTCAAAGCCACAAAGAAGTCATTAATGACATTTTGGCTCTCTCTAGAATTCAAGAGTGAAACAAACTAAAATGATCCTGTTTAGACTGCCACAGCCCCCTCTTCTGCTATTCCCTTTCACTTTATGTTCCCGTGCTGAATGAGTTCTAGCATGCTGGCCCAGGGAAAGAGAGTACGGGGAGAGGGAGAGGAGCCAGGCCCTGCCTTGTGGTTTAGCCATAATTTAAGCAGTGCTGCGAGTGCTGTGGTTCAGGGCATGCCTAGTGATGGGCATGGGAATACTTAACAGGCCTCAGGAAAAAAAAAGGACCTCTGTAGCTCAGAGCCAAGCAGTGGCTGCTGCCTCCACACTTTTCCCATCCATTTACACAGCATGAGCTCATGCAGTACCACCTCAACCTGCACTGCTTTGGTTTTTCCCAGCACTTCTATCTGTATTACCATGATGTTTCCTCTAAGGAACTGAATTGACAGGAATTTGGTTGATTGTGAGCCTTATTTGCAGTGACAGCGCAATTACGGCTATAAGATATAAACCCTAAAGACTGGGAAATTTGTCATATATATGCAATGAACAAAGAGGTTAAGACAGTTTGTAGAAGTCCCCTAACCCCTGCTTATCTTCTGAACGTGATTGTGTTAGGCTTCAGTAACAAAATAATATATGTTGGTTATATAAAAAAGGTTCTGATTGAAAAATAATTAAAGCTGAAAAAATAATAAGAGGAGATTTGCTCCCTATCTCCCAGCTGTGTTTTGGGTCATTCACCTCCAACCAGTGCTTCTGTGATTTGTTTAAAAGAAGCCAACTTATCCTGGCAGAATCAATGTTGTGTTGAGATATTCCTGAGGCATTTTCATCATATGTATTAATCTGCATTTATTACCATATAAAAATGATGAAATGCTCCCTCCTAAAGAGAGAGGTCCATGTTAAATCAGTTATGCCATATACTGAATATGAAAGATGTGGTTGCTTGGACAGGAAGGGTATTTTTAGTATTGCTCGGTTTCAACCATGTTATACAAGTCGCAGATGGGAAGAATATGTGAATCACATTTTAAACACTTGCTTCAAATCAAATGTGAGCTCTCTAGTTGTCTGTAATTCCACATGCATGACATTTCACATTTTCTTTTCTCTTCAGTTGTGTTGAGACTCGATGATGAGACATGAATGAATGAATGAAGTTCCAAGAACATCTTTGATCCCTTCTGAGTAATTGTTGACAGCATTCCTGTTTTTTTGGCATGTGTGTTTTTGTTTTAGGTCTCATCTTAGACAGTTGTTCAGCATTAGTTATACATAAGGGCGTACTAAACGCGATTTTAATGGCTGATTCAGATTTCTGTACGTGGCCAAATTGGACAAATTTTGTTTCTTTTTCTTTCTCCAAACCTGAACACATTTCCAGTATCTGATTTGCTACTTAATGGGTCACACTAGGACTAAATGAAAAATCGGATGCCTATTTAAATAAGAGAAATCAAATAAATCGTTATGTCAAAAAGTTTTTTTTAGCACAAGGACTCGTTCTACTTCAATTTAGTACAGCATTCAAATACAGCACTAACTTCTTCATATTTACATAATACAGTTGCTGCACAGATGGGCCAAAATCTAAATAATGATTGACATATTGCATGTTTGGTGAGAAAATAGATTCTGAGCTTGACTGATTCTGATTATATGTTCCTAGTTTCATACTGTAGAAACCTTCTTGTTGATGACTGATTAGTTACAGATGATTTACCGTGGCACAAGGAGTAATTTTAGTAACTTAAAGCATCTTGCTAATTTAAGTAACTTAAAGCAAATTTCTAATACTGCATTTCTTTAAGCAGAATTTTATAAGAAACTTTTTAACTTTCCATTCAAGCCACTGTTCTTAAATGCAGTTGTTTTTTTTTTTTTTTACAGGGCCACCGTCACATCTAACAGAGACTGCCTCCATATCAAACCTGGTAAGTGACATGACAAGACAAAACATCTTTAAAAAGTCTGTTAAATCTTAGCAGTCCAGATGTTCATTGGTTGTGAAGACTGCATAATTGAATGAACAGGTTAATACTTTCAAATATATAATTACATTCGGTGTTCAGGGAGCACACAGTGCACTAATATGATAATTAGGTTAAACTGATGAACATACAGCCAATTAAAGTGTTTAGTCACATAGTTGTGCAGTCCATGATGTGGGCTACATTCCCAGTGAACTTTCTAAGACCATATCAGTGGGGGTCATTATTTATAATGGGTTTTTTTTCAGTCATCCAGTGCAGGGATTGGGATAATGGCACATGGCCAACAGGTTCATCCCTTAGGATGAATTAGACTTTAGCTGTTGAGAGAGTGAGAGTGGTAGGCTAGTTGGCTTGTCTCCGGTTGGGCGGTCTCTATGGCTTTTAGTTAGCTGCAAAAGGAAACAGTTCTTCTGCTATCTGCATTTAGCCTCCCCCTCTGGGAGCATGTTACCTGCAGGGCAAAAACCCACTTAGAAAATATTAAAGGACGTCTCAAATGGCTCGTAATTAATGCCTGCTTATTAGGCCAACAGAAACACATGGAAGCATGCTGTGAAGTCATACCACTTTGTCAAGACACAGGAACAGTAGACCTTAGATAACATTGCTTTCTGCTCAAATTGCAATGTTATGTTAGCATTCCAGCAATAAATATTTCCAGTACTTTAGTCACACTTTCTTTTGTACCAAGGTTTTACCAATGCTACTTGACATTGAGGTCAGGGGAAAAACAATTAAGCCGTCGAGGACGTACAGTTCCCAGGTGACTGAGTAACTTGCATGGTCATATGCACACAAAATCAAATAATGGTTAAAAAAAATCTCCTGGCTAAACTAAAGACCCCTGTCAGCAGCTCACTAACAGCTATTCCTCTGGCCAACTCGACTCCCCAGGAACATGCAGGATTTTGATCAGCTGTGAAGTGCTGTTTGTTATGCTGGCCATGCAGCTCTAAGAACAGTCTTGTTGGCTTTGACCTCGGGCAGGTACAGTCCAGACCTGCAGCTCAGTAGCATAGCAACATCTGGATCTTTTTTTAAAGAATAGGCCCTGTGGGAGGACCTGAACCCAGAGCATTTTACCTCTAGAGCACAAAGGAAAGTAAATGAAAGCATGCTCACAGTAATTCAGTGGAAAGACAGCAGGCCAAGACTCACCTTGAACTACTTATTATGTGCTCTCCGTTACTTTCCAAATGCTGCTACGATTCAATCTGAGAGAGAAAAGTTCATAGGCGTCTGGCTTCTGTATAGTTGGCAAAAAAAAAACAAAAAACAGATCGATTAGTGTGAAGTTTAACTTGGGGCAGATTGTGTGCATGCACTTTTTAAAAATGAACACGTCTGAGACAAGCTGGGTAAGTGGGAGTGTATTTTTCGTGACCTTATCAAAAAGGCTGTGGGAACAGAGCGGTGTCTTTGACCAGACTGTGTGCTGTTTAGATTCTGACCATCACTCACATGGGTGTTTCTCCCCTGCAGTGAGGCATAATTACAGATGCATAGAGGTCAGGTTTTATGTGGATTTAGTGACAGCGACCATTCTGTTATACGTGGACGAACCACAGCACACAGTGTGAACAGCACAAAATTCTTCCTCTGCATTTAGCCCATTCACCAGTGAAGCAGCAGGCAGCCAGGAACTCAGCGTCCAGGAGCAGTGTGTGGGGATGGTATCTTGCTTAAGGGAACCTCAGAGGTGCTTAGCAGTCTTGGGAATCTAACCCACTACTTCCTGATCACACAGCGAACACCCTTATCACTATGTTAGCAGCTGCCCTGACAAATAAAAAGAATATGTTGTAACAAAGAAACCATCGGACATCATGGGGAACTGTGGGCTAAACTGCTGTGAGCTAAGAAGGAGGATGTATGTAATTGATTTCATGACATGACAGAAAAAACGGGTGGCTTTTGCAGCTTTCCATATTGACATTTTGGACTGCAGATTTAATTAGACATTTTGAAACTTTACCATTTTTAAGCAGTACATTCAACTTTTTTATTTAATAAAGTGAAATAAAAGCACATAGCTGGTCAATCAAAACTAAGGTCATGTGTTCAACAGAGCCCCTGGAGTCACTTCCATTGGTATTTAATTACATGTATAATATCTGAGGCCAGTGTTGGTTCATGAACTGTTTGTTGGCATCTTGCAGCACCACATGTAAAAATGTTGGCTCTCAAGATGACAGTCCAGTGACTTATTGTCCATAAAAGCCATTGCAGAAATGGCATAAATTTGTTCTCTAAGGAGTTTAGTCAGGTGATAGTATTACATCTGCCAGGCCTGGCAGTTGTTGTGCCAGTGTTTCATATCCGTCACTGGTCTCTGTAAGTTATTGGAGTGTTGGGAGCCATTAAACTTCCAGAGCTGTGTGGATTAGGCAAGGAGAACAGCCTGCATTCGAACTTGGTGTGTTTTCAGACAGGCAGAGTGCGAACAGCTAAATAACTACTCTGCTAACTCCAAATAATTTGGACAGCAGAACTGACTGCAAGTAGTCTCGTTTTTCCTTTTTTGGCTGACGGAATGTTTTCTTTTTCACAGCCAAAAACTTGGGTGACTGCGCATCCTTGTAGCCGTTGTGTTTTCAGTGCAATGGAACAGAACTGAAAATGTTCTGCTGTATGGGCTTTTGAATTACATTTCCTCCTAGCTCAATTTTTCATTCTAACATTTCAGCTAGGAAAAAAGAAATTGCGGCGGAATTTCTCACACATATTCCATCTATATTTTCATACACTAAATTTTAGATAGGAATTAGGAATATTATTTTGAAAAAAAGACTTTAAAGCACTGTCTGTACATTCTCAGGTACATTCTGTTTGTTAAAACAATGTTTCATACAAAACCCAATAAAGTTATTATGTGTGAGGGGTGTATAATAGCCCAATATCAATACGCTTTCCCCCAAAGAAATTAAAACTGTAACAAAATGTTTAATATTATACAGTTGCTTACCTGATAATGTATTATATTTTTGGTTAACTGTTATTTAAAAACACATGCATTGCTGCAATAGTTTTCCAGTAAAGTTGCAGATGAAGAGAGCAGCATAGCTGATTTAGCTGTGGTTCAGTCTTTTGAACTGCGCTTGGTCTCCTGTCTCTCATCTGTCATATGACCCATTCTCCTCAGGTCACAGCTGATTATGGCAAAAATTGGTTCTGCTCTCTAAAGGATTCTCTTAAGTGACTGCACAGTTAATCGATTGCTCAATGCTGTTGCATTTGCATTATGAAAGAACCTGGTCAGCCATCTTTAAGGAAAGAAATATGATGCTGTAAATAATGCAAGTTAAAAGGAATACCTAGAACATTTATTGAATTAAAGGAAAGTAAGGACAGCATGTCATTTCTTTATAAATGTTGATGCATGCCCTGATTGCAATATGCTGTAATCTGGGTCTTTTAAGATTTAATAGCAATAGCCTCAAACTGCCCTAAGAGTGGTTTGCATAAACATTTCATCATTTATGCTCCATTCTCCTAGTCAGTTTTGATATGTAAAAAGTGATCTCAGGTTGAATTTCTGGGGTTGAATTGGGGAGGGGTGGGGTTGTTTGAGCCTGCAACATTGTGGTCATTGGGTTCATGGGCAAGTGTTTTACTGACCAGGCTACTGCCACCCCTGTGTAATTGTAAGTCTCCATAGCTTAAATGGGATCATGATATTTTTGCTTAGCTTCTGCTTTTTTGTTCTACACCCCATGAAAATCCATTCAGCAATGGGGCTTAACCTTTAGCCCTTGTACATTTTTTTTCCTCATAGAGGTCAACATAAAGCCAATTCATTAAGTCTCCTATGTGTTTTCATTGGATTGGCTTTCACTGAGGGTAAGGACAGCAGTAGCTTTACTCAGACAGCATTGTTGTCATTGCTTTTTTCTTTTGTTTAGTTCTCAACTGCCTGCTCAGTATTGTAGCTGAATCATCTAACTTTATTGCTGTAACTGTTTTATACTGAGCTTATGATATATTTCTTTGTTTTATTTTTGCATAAATGCTAACTGGACTGCTATGGCAAGTTTTGCAGTTTCATTAGTGTAGTTTAAGGTCACCAAAAAAGGACCACTGCACTGTGCAGTTTAGTGTTTGTCCCCAAAGGCCTCAATTAACTGAAAGGGTTTCAAGTCTGTCATTAGCTGAATATGTGGTGTTTATGGTTGGACAACACTCAGTGGTGTTATGGTGCTGTGACCCCCAGCCATGCTCTTGCTAACTTCACTAATGATCTCCTCTGTCTGTCTGCTCTGTGACCTCTCCAAAGAATAGAGTTGCTGCAAACCACGCGTTAATTTATTTTCATTAGAAGTTTGAATGGCAAACACAGTTCAAAACCTCTTCAAGTGTTTGGATTTCTTTTTTGATACTACAAAGAAATATGAGTGGTTCAGTAAAATGTGTAAATATAATACCTGTGATTAAATTTTTTCAGTGATTTTTGGTGCATTTTTCTTTTTACACAATTCTATCCTATATGAACAGAATACATTAGTTTTACCATGTAGATAGTTTGTTTATCGAGCTAAACAAAGCTGGGTCCAAAGTGTGGCACTGCAGTTCTGGAGCCGGTATTGTTTGCCGTGTCTTTGGCCTGGGTGTGGGCCAAGGGCTGCAAGGCTCTCCTAATCACAGCTCTAAATCTGGCTGTTCAGTGGAGAGCTGAGGCCTGGGTGATGTTTTTCTGGAGGGCTAGAAATGACTGATCACAAGACCTGATGAAGAAAAAGCAGGGGGGTATTTGTTACATGGAAGTAATGAAAGCCATGTTGCCTGAAAATCAATACCTTTGTGGACAACGGTGCTTATTGAAGTGAGTCAGGTTGTGATTTGCTTGTTTATCCATGAATTTTGAAATGGGCCATGACTATCATTGAGGTCACTCTCGACCTTCTATTGTGGTTTGCTTAAATTAAGTAGTCCAGATGATTACTATGTCAGTAATTCAGTAATTTAAAAGGTGTTAGTTGTGGAAGCCATTTGTGCAAGTTGTTTAGCTTTTCATTTAGCTGTTAATGAAGATTAATGGAGATCTTATACATCAAATATGTCTCCAGCAAAAGGGTCACCACATGTGAATCAGAAATACAGAACATAATTCATGTGACCAGTCTTGATGTGGATGGAGGAGTGTGTGCATATGTTTGTGACCAATGCTTGTAGTGACTCGCATCAGTCCAGGGCCTGGTCTTCCTGTCCCTTTATTGACCCCAGTGTGGAGGAATGCTAGACTGTGAATGGACCATGGAGTGGGATAGGCTAGACACAGGATTAGTGGGGGCTTCACTGGTCACATTTAGTCTAGTCCTATTGTTTCTCCATGCATGTGGTGTTTGTGAGCATGTCTGTGCAAAAAATAGTCTTGATGCATGTAGATTTCAGTTCTGGCATCACTTAAATGAATACTGTGATTGATAAGAATGATTCCATTGTTAATAATTTCATGCATGTTCATAGCCCCCAGTTTTAAAGTTTGTTTTTAATTATGGATACCTCAGAGCTTTTTCTCACTTATGGAAAATTGAGCATATGACATCGTCCCATTTGTTTAGACGGGTGAAATGAAACCTATTGTTCTAGGCTATGCCTTCTAGCTGAATTATTTTAAATGTTAAGTGGTCCATTATGCTGCCCCAGAAGTTAGTGGAGTGTAGTTAACTTGTTACTTTGTCTCTGGCTCCACCTAGTGGATAAGAGATGTGATTACATATTTACATTATTCCATAGTGTGGTGTCGTTTTGTCTTTGGCCTAAACACAGTTAGCTAAACAATCAGCACTGATTTTTTAATTTCATGCTCATCTTGCATAAGACTTTATGACAACAGCTGTAGGAGCTCTAAAAGCCTTTGTTGTCTTTAAAATACAGAGTGTGGATTTATATTTGTGTAGATGTTTATGATCTATCCTGACTTTTGTATGACTTCATTAGCTCAAATAATGTCAACCCTTGATTTTAACACTTGGAAAAAAGGGGGAATGCATTGTGCTGAAGTAGCTAAACCCTGTTGTAAATTCAAGGGCCAGAAAACCACAATGGCTCTCTTTTCTTGTTCATATTATAGATCTGTTATCTGTGTTATGTATCTTGTGACAAATAATCTGGTAAAGCCTTGCTTCAGCACTTAGCAACACATCGATACGGCTCAAATTGAAAATATGTGTCACTATCTGTAGTTGAACTGTACACAGCAGTGTGGGTAATTGGAATCCTCGGCGGTAGTACATTTGATATCTTTGCACGGGCTCGATTCCCCTTGGTCATATATTTATAAGAGCGTCCGTATGACTGCGCTCACGGAGTCAAAATCAATAACCTTGTAAAATGAACTGACGCATCTCCCTCCATCTGCAGGAGCGTTTCGACTACAGCCACTAGAGGGCAGTAAACCTCCTGAAACAATTCAGTGTCCTCAGTGGTGGCGGTGAACGGCAGGTTAGTTTACACTTCAGAGCTTGTTGGGACCAGTTAGTGACCCCAAAGGTAATTTCTTTGTAACTAGTATGGTAATTTATAATAGTACTGTTTAATTTGCACATTTACTGAAACCGCAGCTTCGCTCCTTGTCATGCATCTAACCAATCAAGCCATTAGAAACTGTGAACTAAACACAATGGAAATACAGAGATAGAAAACCTTGAAATTCACATTGAATAAATATATACCTTGGAAATAAAATCCTTTCATATAATATTGCAGTGAAAGGTAACGAAATAATTTATTTTCCCCAGAAGGATTTTTTCAATCAATACATCTCGAAACTTAATATGTACTTAAATATGTATCAGTTGTCTGTCGAAGACCAAATAACTTCCTAATATTATATAACTATATTCATATTATACATAATAATCATTTGTTTGGGCCAAAAATGTATGACTTCGGATGCTGTAAAGCATTTAATAGCAGCTGTTTACATGAGTACATCATTCAGTCATTAATCGGATTTTGCTAGGCGCCATACGTTAATTTGACCTTTTTCCCAATAACATGAGCTTGGAAAATAATGAATTTGGGTGAGGTGAAGTTAAGTTTGTTTGAACCCTACTGCTGTGACTTGTTCAGAGTTAAGGAAGGGATTAGTTAAGGAAGGTGTTATTCACATGCCATATAAAGGATGTTTACTTAAGTCCTGAAATGATTGTTCCCTTCAAGTTGGTACGTTTGTGTGAGTTTTGGAGAGTAAATTAGAAGTACATTAATAGTAGAATAATGCGGTTCTTTTTTTTCTGAGGGATCAGTCCCATGAAAGTTTGAAAGAAGCAATTCGTCATTTGTAATGAATTACTTTTGAGATTTAAATTCAAATGAGTCAGTAGCTGAGTTGACTTAATGTGTTATGCTTGTGGAATGGAGCGTTAGTGGAGTGATCTTGGGGTGAGAGAGGGCCCTGATGTTACAGCTTTTTGAAACCGCTCTGCTTTATACCACTCACAAACTGGTGACATAAACTGGCGCTGGTGACATAAAGAGGACAGAAATGTGACACAGGCAGTCAATGTTATTTCAGAAGTTTTAAGATATGAACCAGTTCCCAAAACTGCTTATTAATAAACTGTACATACATTTCTGAGTGTACTTTGGTTACAGTTTTGATATATTATTTAGTGTGTACTTGGTTTGCTGGTTTTTCTGATTACGGATGTAGATTTAATTATTTCTTTGTATTCATGAAAACATTAACTGTACCAAAATGCACCAACATGTTGAGTTTTCAGACCTGAAATTGCCTTTTAATTTCTGGTAATTACCTCGATCTGGCTACTATGCATGTATACATATCTTCTAATTCTTGTCCATTATATATTCATCAACACTGTTTCATTCATATGTAGAGGCGTACGCGCCCACCACTGCCCACCACTGTAGCACCCATGCTGACTGCTTGTAAATGTCGACAGTTACTCCATTCATACTTACAACTAGTCTCTTGTTCTGGCAATATATTTTACAATATGTGTTAACGTTAATGACAAACAATATATTTTCACCTCAATGGACAGTCTCCATTAAGTATGCTGTGTAGGTCAGGACTAGGCTATATCCATGTCTGGGAAACAGCCCAGAATTTTAGGGGTTAATCTGACCATACACTAGAATTTCACAATTTTCTTCAAGAAATGGCCTCTGATTTTAAGGCCATGTCTTCAAGCAAGTATTCCGCTTGAGTTGAGTCTTTAATAAACACTTCTTCAAAAGTCCATATCTAAGAAATCACTTCTTCACAGAATAAATTGTGAATGTACAGGTGTATGGTAGTTCAAGACTTGGCATAATCCCTGTCTGGGAAACCGACCCATAGTGTTTATGTAGAGGTTTTGTGATACATTTTCTCTATGATGCTAAATTTAGTAGTTGCATATCTGTGGTTGAGATTTAAGCAAAGTTTACTTCAGCCAACTAAAAAGTGGAGCGGTGAACAGAAAACCAGCTGAACCCACTTAAGGGCCCTCTTAGTTTCAGTATTGATCTTTCAGCAATAGGGAGGCAGCAGCACCTAGGCCTGTCCTCTGGTCCCTCATTAGTGTCAGTGTCTGCTCTGTTCTCTTTTTCACACTCTCCCTGATCAGGGCAATGGGGCTGATGGCTTTAGCTTAGGCTATGACCGCTATTCTCATAGCTGTGTGTGTGTGTGTGTGTGCGTGCATGCGTTAGTGCAAGGATCTGTGTGAATGTGTAGGGGGAGTAACAGAATCCCAATGTGATGTGCTTTAACGGGGTAAATATAGCTGCAGCAGGCAGGACAAGAGGCCCTCACTGCCCTACTTGATCGAGGTGGGGGGTTGTGCGGGCAAGAGAGATTCAATCATATTATTAATCACCTCTCCATACCTCTCCGCATACAGTGAGCACTCTTTGACCAAATGGCAGGATGTATCACATTACAAAAGGCTCAGACGATAAGAGAAGTCTCTCTCTAGCAGGCATGGAGCATCTGTCCTCTCTCTCTCTCTCCCTTGCCTCTGCCCAGATTGGATTTCAAGTGTGATTTTCCATATCGCTCTTAAAAAGTTTTGACACGTGCATTAGAAACTGTACAGAAATTCTCTGGGGCAGTATCATCCTAATTAGCACAGAGCTGCGCACCTCCCAGAATAGTTTGTTTTTTTGCAGCTGCCTTCCTAACCCGGTGCCGGAATTGAGGCCGGCGTCAGTGCAGGAGTTTAAGCAGCAGGTCAAGGCTTATAAGTGCAGCCTTCGCTGGATGGATTGATTGGCGAGCTTTAAATCAGCTGTGTTGATGATGCCACTGTAAGTCTATTATTATCAGACCTGGCAAGATCACCATGCCTTTTTCGCCCTCCATTAAATTTGTTGAGTCATTCTAGTCGTACATCAAGGTGACACAGGGGCAGGGTAATATTTTCCACATGCTGAAGCATGATAGCTTGGTTTGCTGTGTATTTATCTTTTTTGTGCATTTATTTTACTGTTTTAATGGCTGGAACTAATAGGAGAGTTACGATGCCAGAGCACATCGCTATATCAGAAGCTGTTGCCATCCTCTCATTCCCTCAGACATTTAAAGCATATTTACTGGCCCATTACAGCAGAGATAGTAAACAATAGCATCTGTGTTCTATTTCCTCAATAGATCCAGAAGCTTCAAGGGCTTTTATTTATGTTTACAATCATTCATATAATTGATGCAAAAGCAAATTAACATATAATAGTTTTTCATATGCAATATAAATGTTTAGCTGGAATCTGTGCACTTCTAACTCCCTGTTCTAATGGGGGTCTAACTGAAATATTCTGATCTAATGGCTCTTTCTAATTATTATGTACATTTACTAGAGCTGTGAATGACAATGTTCAGACATTAAAAATCTAATTTGATAACCTGCTCAGATCATATTTTCACAAGAGGTTCAAAAAAGGGTTTATAACTATAACTTATGCAATTTTAATAAACAATATCACTGACTTTTTGCCATTTGTTGTTTTTTCAATATGTGAAGCATTCTGGGATGAAATAAACCATTTGCATGATTTTTTTTATCTGCCCTGAGGTTTGATATTTTTAAATATGATGCATTTGTTAGATTTATTTAAGCTCATTCTTATGGTCACAAGCAAAATATTGTTACTCTACAGACAGCTGGATGGCCTAGTGGTTAGGGAGTTGGCCCTGCAATCAGAGGATTGGGGTTCAAATCCCACTGCTAGAGTCACCACTGAGGTACCCTTGAGCAAGGTACCATACCCTCACACTGCTCCCTGGGCACCGCACTGGCAGCAGCCCCCTGCTTCACTTAGTGATTGGGTAAAATACAGAGAAAACATTTGACAAAACATTTTTTTCATTGATTTTTTTAAATTCTTGTTGTAAGCATGAGCATTCTGGCTCCTATCTTTGTTCTGAAACTTCAGTCCTGGTTTCATATCACTGAGCAGTGAGCTATCCTGTGAGTGACTTACCCTGGCTCATGGCTGCACCAGAAAAATGGAATCAGAAACAGTATTTAAGTTTTCAGAATTGAGAATAAAAAGGCATTTTTTAACCGATTGAAACTTTTTCCTCTACACTTTTGTTAAACATGCATGCAAAGAATGTAACAGAATAAAACAATGAATACATTGAGTAGTAACAGTGGCCAATGCTAGCTATGAGTTTTGTGCAAAATAGACCAAAAAGGATTGTGACTGGTCAATTCTTCCACAGAAGGATGTGATGTGAGTAAAACTGGGCTTCCTCCTTTTACAATAGTCTAATTTGAAATATCAGATTAAATTCAGAATTTCAATTGCAAATGCTGCCACAGTCATGGTAGTATTTCACGAAAGGTGACTTGATGCAGGCAGTAATGGAACATTCCCTTATATGTGGCTGTGACCAAATATCAGGGATTATTTGGATCTTTTCACAGGTTCTGTAGATCCAGACTTCTGAATGACTCGCTCAGCATTAGATGAGTAATGCAGTGCCTGCTGTATCATACCCAGGAGAGCCAGGTCCTAGGGAGAAGTGCATAGCTATTGCTGCTACCCATAATCTAATATCATGTGACTTTAAGGTGAAATGTGGGTTGCCATTTCGATTCTTCAAAATATTTCTCTGTGGAATCATCTGAAAAACCACCTCATGTGAGCATAAGAATTCAAAAGAGGCATAGGAGGGTTTTTTTTTTGTGTGTGTGTGTTTACATGACTTGTATTTGCAGTTTTAAATTATACCTGAAGCAGTTTAATGGAAACCTATTGATTCACAGCTGAAACTCTGTAGCAGTGCTTTGTGTGAAAAGTTAAATGCTCTGCCTTCAGCTCAGACCTTCAGGCATTAAAAGGAGTGAATAAACCATGAGCAGGCATGAGTTGTGATGCATTTTTTAAATGTATGTTTATTTTTAACTGATTTTTTTGCCTGTAAAACCTTGGCGGTTTGTTTGTGTTGCACCCCTCTGTGTAAACTGAGTGTTACTGTAAAATACCTCTGCATACTTAAAATGCGGCCCTATATGTCCCAGCCCTACAGACCATGTAACACTGCCACTTTGCCGTCGTCGTTACCCTGATATCTGAGCGTGTGCATGTTTTTTTGAAGATACCCTGCTGTATCTAAATTCCTAGCATTTGTGTGCTGGGAGAAAGCCAGCAATTCAGCTGCCCCGTTTGTTCTCTAGCATGAAGTTTCGTGTATAATTGGGCTCAGATTGCATGTAATGCCCGTCTTTGAAACCCTGAAGGAAAGCCCATAAAGTTAGGATCTTGTTGCCATGGAAATCTGTCACAGATGTTGACTGAGAGCTGCCTAATCTAGTAAAAAAATCCTCAAAATCTTGATGGGGTTGAATTCTGCCCAGGGACCATGGCATTCCAAGGACAGTTGGGAATTTCCTTTGTGAACAGCACCGACATTCAGCACCTTCCATATATCTCACCATTTGGAAAGGATCTACTAGCTTTTCGGCATATTGGCACACATGCTTTGGCAGGTTTAAGGATAACCCCATTCAGATTCTGATCTTCTACTGCAGACCTTGATTAAAGCACTCTTTTTCCCAGGCCCAGTGGGAACTGCATGCTTTTTAAGACAAAGAGCGTTCCCAAGGCTCTTTCTGATCTGTGAGAGTAAAATCACCTGTGCTTAGGCGGAGAGGTTGTCTTGATTCATTCTTCCAGTTGACAGGCCTACCCGTTGGGATTTCAGTCCTGTTTTAAAAAATAAAATGCAATCAAGGCCACCAGCAGAAAGAAGCATTTGGGAGTGCAGTAATTAGTGATGATCAGATCACAGTCATGTTTTAGTACACACTTTATCTACAAAACATTAAAACTACTGAAATATGAAATTAATAACATGAGGCAGGATATTCAGCTAGTGTAAGCACAGTCACTTTTTGAAGTTTATGTGTTGGAATAAGGAAAAATAAGCAAGTGAAGGGCTAAATTGTGATGGCTAGATGACTGGGTAAGAGAATCACCAAATCAGTCTTGTGGGGTGTTTCTGGTATGCAGTAGTCAGTTACCTCCAAAAGTGAATGGAAGAGAAATCGATGAGCCTCTAAACCTTGTCATGTAACAATGGGCTGGGATCATTAAGAACATTTTCTTTAACATTTACTACAAACTAACATGTACACAATTTAGAATATTAGAATATTAGTTCAGCAGCTTTGTGGTCATGTAGCTTCCCCCCTTAGATCTGCCTGTCTGAATAAAACAACGTCTAGACCGAAACGTGCATACTTTGTAGGCTGTGAGTGTTTTTTTGAACATCTCCAGGCATGTGTAGCATGACTCAGACACTTCAGCATCAATACATTAATCAAACCAGTCTCTTTGGTGTCCAGTTAACCTGTAGTGTGTGTGTGTGTGTGTGTGTGTGTGTGTGTCTGTGTCTGTGTCTGTGTCTGTGTCTGTGTCTGTGTCTGTGTCTGTGTCTGTGTCTGTGTGTCTGTGTCTGTGTCTGTGTGTGTGTGTGCCTCTTTCAACAGGATAATGCGCCCTGCCACACTATATATATTATATGTGTCTGTAATGTAGTGCGGATGTGTGTGGGCATGAATAAGCCGAGCCATGGCTTGCCCAGGTGTGGAGCAGAGAGGCTGCTTATAGAAGAAGGCTGTGATGGATGAGGGGTTTGGGGGATCACGGCTGTGTGAGTGGGCATTCGCTGAGCGTGTGGCTGCTGTCAGGAAGCTGCCTGGGGGCTTTCGTCTCTGTGACAGCAAAATGTCACACATCCTGACTCTCTTCGTGACATCAAGCTCACAGCAAACAAAAGCGTATGCCTCAGTGTCTAAATCTGAAAAGACCTTTGTATCATAGCTATTAGTCATGAGGCAAACTAAAATCACACACAACCTGCTTTACTGTTTGACTACCTGGGTTTACTTACCTTCTCAGTCTTATAAATAATGCAATAAAGTGTAAAATGTTCTTGGCATGTTCGCTAATACAAAAAGTTTAGAATCCTTGTAATTATTTATCTAAAAGCGTATGTCAATATATAGAAAAAATTGAATTTAAACAAAGAATGTAACAATTTTAGGAAATTTTACATGTGCCCAGACTGCCCAAAATGAATTCTTGTTTATTCTAAAATGAAATGAAAATTAGTTCATATACATACTTATTTATACTACAATTTTTGCAGCAGATAACTTAATAAAAGTCTGAGAAATAATTCTAGTATATTTTGTTAAAGCCAAAAATGTAAGTGGACTAACTTTTGTTGACCTGTTTGGAGTATTAAGTAAATCTTTAAGTTGGTGTTGCATATGGATGGGAATTGAGAGCCAGTTCCATTTGTGAACTGATTATAAAATGTCAAATCCATCTGAATCATATGCCTCCAAAGTTATTGATTCCTTTTTATCGGTACTGGTGAGTTTTTCTGACAGTTTAATTTTAAAAAATCATGTGTCAGGCCGTAAAACTCTGTGTCTAATTTTCAATATAAAGAAGCCATGGCAACATACCTGCCAACACTGGCCTCTGAAATTAAGGTGAATCTCCTGCATTTCCCGTTTCTTTCATTTGACGGGGTTGGGGTATTTAATTTGTCGCAAGACAAGTTGGGAGTTATTTCATTTTTCACCTGGGGCGGCAGCTGCATCACTGATGTTGTGAAATGTTTAAGATATGGAAGTTGAAACATTTCAAAGGGAATTTCACATTAAAATGGGAAAACAGCGGTGCAGAGGGCTACAATAGGAGAGAACTTAAAAAAATAAACAGCAGGTTTGACAGGTCTCAGTGGAGAAGAAGAATGGTCCAAAGCGTGGCCCCATTTTCATAAAGACATGACAACAGTGCTGCTCTCCATGACTGTAAAATGATCACTTCAGATATGGGTGGAAACACCAGCGATGTGATAAAACATTTTTGGACACAGCATGGCCTAAAATCCCAGGAATTCCTTGTTTTTGACTCTCCAGACACGAGTGCCACTGCTTCACAATGAAGCATCAAGTTGGTTATTGAGGGCATAGTATGATTTATAATCACATCCACACTGCACAGGCAGGCTTAGCAAATTTTCTTTGATTAAGAAGACCTAAATGAAAAATGCTGTACCAATATTCTCTCATTTAATCCAGTTTAGATGATGACAGACTGCTGCTACAACTTCGAGGCAACAGTCAGCTGCTCAACACTCCCATCAGTTTTTATTCGTTTTTCCAATTGTTTTAAGAAAAAAGTTTATTTTAGCATGTTCAAATTGACAGCCTTCCTAAACTCTGAATTTAACCGATGCACAGAATTGATTATGCTATTGTTAATCGCCATTGTTTTATATTTTAAATAACCTGCAAATATTAATAAGAAAAGTGGTTCCAAGCTAGTGTCAATATAATGTATTGCAATGCGTTTTCCACGTGTGGCATTTTTATTGCTATACATGTCTGGACGAATAAAGGGGATGGCTCATGTTTCCACCCGTGCTGCTTCACACCTTACCAGGTGGCCACTCCCCATCTTTTCCAGCAGATCCTTCTGAAGTTCAGGCTCTTGCAGGCCCTTAAAAGTGACTTTCAGTGTGTCTAACTGTGGAGAATAATATACTGCAGATCCGGCCAAATAACTTTTTAGCCCATTCATTTTAAGAATGGCCAGGCGTCTCTGCATGCTTTCCTCGTTTCATTCATGAGGAACTCCATCATGTTCTCCCTAATGGCCTTCAGAGTCTTATGGCTAATGCAGTGACAATCTAGGATGAAAGTCTGGCCTGGCTTAAGTGTGAATCCTGCAGCTGAACATTTGGAAAAGCACTGAGTGTGGACTTCTTCACCTGTTGAGGTTTTTGCCGCTGTCCTGTTTTCTACATCTGGCTGACTTGGCCTAGCCTGTTTTCTCCACTGCGGGCACAAGCACTGTCACCACATGGAGCCTCTAGCTAGCTGACACACACTTTGGTCTCTAGGACACCTAAAGGACAAACAGTGGCCTCATGCCAGAGAGTGAGCGTACTGCGTGTGTGTGAGCGATGGAGGCGCCTGACTCATCATCCTGACTGCTGACAGTCGCTCGAGACGGCAGGATGGGAGCTGGTGGCAGAGCTGGTGCCCTGCAGAGCTGAAGTAGTGCTAAATATTATGGAGCGTTGCTTGGAAAAGGCCAGCGCTGTCCATCTCTGAATTAATAGGGAGTGTTAAAATAGGAGCTATGATACATGGTATTAACAGCCCCCTCTGCAGTCCCCTCCACCTTTCCATGCTCCCTCCTTGTTAGGCTGCTATGGGCACAGTAATGGAAACTGCATGCCTCTAGCCCTGAGTTCAGATACCACATGCTAGGAACCCCCCCTACTAGGCAGTAGAGCTCAATAACGTGGAGAAAAAAACTGTAGGGACGAGCAATGTATCAAAAAATTGCAGTACATACTAAAACCAAATATGTTAGTCAAGACATAATGCACTAGAATATCAGTAGTTCCATGTTAAATGAAGTAAAAGAAATAATGAATTCAGAGATTTAAAAATATATAAATATATATTCTACACTATTTCACATGAGCTAGGCCAATTATGATCTCTTGGCATGCCAGGACTGTAAGAATAATTATGCACTGTTTTCCAGCAACAAGGTTTTACTCATATGGGAGCCCATTCTAGACCAATTTTTAATTGATTTCTAGTGTTTTCTGTTCTGCCTGATGAAAAAGTGGAAATTGTAATACAGTAGTGCATTTTTAATTAAAAAGTGACTATACATTTATTGATGTAGCAACTACTGTATCAGTTTGGGCACACAGTTTACGCCGATCAGCCACAACATTAAAACTTCTCACAAGTGAAGGGACTCCAAATTCCCCAGATCTCAGATCAGTTAAGCATCTTTGAGAGCTGCTGATGTCTTGGTGCCACATGGTACAGAACACTTTCAGAGGCCTTGTGGAGTCTCAGTGGGACAGAGCTGTTTTGGTGGCATGGTGGGAACTATTACAGAGGTTGTTTTAATGTTAAGGGCGATTGGTGTGTACTGCATTCATGTCAGAGAAATTCAAATGTGGCCAATGTGCTGTTATACTTAGGTATTTTACTTTTATTCTTATTTGTATAAAACACTACACCTGGAAATTAAGTTGCACTCTGGCCCTTTCTGAGTCTTTTCCTAACTATTGTCAAGGCCTGTATGATGCTTGTTTGCTGTGTATTCGAATAAGTTTCCCCTTAGGCATGGTTTATGATTTATTAGTTTGTAGCCTGCTGTGAGAGTGTTTAGCTGCAAGCATTTTAGCTCCATGTTTGTAGAGCTGCTTCGTGCTGTAGCACTGATATAAGCTGAACAGATGACATTACAGTGCTGTGTGTGATCTGTGGCATGTCTTAGTGAACATTTTGTTGTTCACTGACACTTTTACAGCCACAGATTCCCTCACAAACACCATATGTGCTCAGATACTGACTAAAAATGTTCTCCGTTGCTCCCTATTACTTCATGAAGAGCCTTTTATGATACAGATCTTAAAAAGTTACAGCTTGAAATGTTCATTATTCCTGTATATTTGACTTAAAAAAGAAATGATTTCTTTATTCTCTGTTAATGTAGTTTTGTAATTATATTGATAGTTGAACATTGATCAGAAATGGTTGTGTTATTTGGGTTTGTTTGGTCATTACATTGTATTGTATCATGTTGTATCATGATGACTTGTGTTGGGACAATATCCGTTCCTATCTGGGTATGGCATTCCTAAAATGACCAAATTGCAATTATATTTCGGCTTATTACAATATTTCTCATGATGCATTGAAAACCCATTAGTAAAGTCTGAATTTGTGTTTACATCACTGAGAATACATAGGGAGTTACAGTTTTTTGATTGGCTTCAGCTTAACTAGGATGTTCACAGCATGCTCTCTAAATGCACTTTGCATATTTGCAATCTTTCTGCGATGTCAGTAGATATGAAGACCAATACCTCACTAACGATTGACAGACAAAATGTTGTGGCGGGCAGCACCCACGGCCTGGATCTGTCTCAGCCTGGGACATGATCAAAGGTGAGGCTGCCGAGAGGCCCCCCTCATGGTGTGGCCTGGCCTAGTTCTAATAAAGTTATCAGATCCTGAGGGGCTGCAGATCTCAGCTGATCAGCACTGCTGTCGACAGATAAATAAATAAGGAAAACAGAGAGAGGGATGAGACAGGCTCATCTGAGCCCCACCATGTGCTCAGGAGTAATTTCTCCACACTTCCACATTTACTACCTGCAGTAAAGCCCAGTGAGGGGAGGCAGACTGGGAGATCACTAGACCCTGTGTGTGTGTGTGTGTGTGTGTGTGTGTGTTAATGTGTGCATGTTTGTGTGTGTGTGTGTGTGTGTGTGTGTGTGTGTGTGTGTGTGTGTG
>JBBMFX010000017.1:10728469-10751527 GCA_037832545.1 Rhabdalestes septentrionalis
TCTCTCTCTCTCTCTCTCTCTCTCTCTCTCTCTCTCTCTCTCTGTCTCTCTCTCTCTCTCTCTCTCTCTCTCTCTCAAACACACACACACACACACACTCTTTTTTCTATTGATAGCTTTTCAGTCAGTCTTAACATAAAGTTTTTTTTGGAGCATAGAGAAAAATGGAAAACCAACAGATTCATATATATTATCATGAGTGTGACAGTGCCTCATTCATCATGCATAGACACATATGATAGTTGAATCATGCATGAGGATGACTTTAAGTATATATTGGAATTGTTCAATGTTTTCTTATCTCAGATTTCTTCTTGGGGTGGAATTTAATGTGCAGGTGCTATATTGTCATTGTGATCACATTTTGCTTTTATCAGTCCTGGCGTTCTGTAATGAAATGGTGATGTAAGACAAGCGATGCGGCACATGCACCGGCATTCGGCCCCTTTTTGTTGGTTTGGTGCATGAATGAGGTAGGTACACCAAGCTAACTGCAGTTAATTATATCACGGAACCCTTTAATTTTTTAGTTGCATAATTATATGGTAACATCTGGGAATGTGTCAGAACTGATAACTGTTGGTTGTTGAGAATGTTTGGAATTTCATAAAATTTTACCACCTGCATCATTTATCATTAGATTCAGAGACTTACCTTGCTTTGTTTACTTCTAGGTATATTTTTCAAGAAAAACAAAATGTACTACATACAGTTGTGACTTGGGTGGCCTACTGGATATGTAAATGTTCAGCTGTGTCCTTGTAAAGATGCTATTGAATATCATCCTCAGGCACATTTCACAGCCCAGTCGAGTGCAAGATGAAGTATTTGTTAATTGTGTTTACTCAGCACATCTTGCTCATCTTGTGCACAGAGTGTCCCATTTTTCACTCTATCAGCCATCCACTTTAATCTTTAAAAGTGAATCATACTAGTCTTGTTATATTTGAAGTTTTCCATGAAGAGGTTCACAGAATGTTGTTTTCTTTTTTAGCATATGACTCAAGGAAACCAGAAGAAAGATATCCATGTCTAGCTCTTTTAAGATCTTAGAAGATTCAGAGAGGACGAACATTTCTGTGATCCTCACAAAAGCTCATACGCAGGCTTGGTCCATGATGTCATGCCTTGATCTGTTAGATCAGGAGAGTTTTATGGGTGCTGACAGCTCATGCTCTAGCTATGGCACACTGTTCGCCTTTACACACAGTGCCCAATGCCTTGTGTCCCAGCTGGACTGTTGGAGGGGGTCACACAGCTGCTGCACTCCTCCTGGAACTCCCCTCACTCCTCTGCATCCCACACCTTCACGCATGCTGTGGGCCAGCCCTAAACGTTTTTGCTAGACGAAGGAATCTTGGCTAACTGGGTGTCACAGATGCCAGCAATTGCATGGTGGATCAGAAAGGAAATTTCTTGTAAAAGCAGCCGATTGGTGCCGTCTTGCACTGATCAGTGCCCTCTATGTGGTAGGGGGATGAGTTTAATAGTAAAATATCCAATGTACTTTTAAAAGGAAAGTAAAAATAAAGGTTCCTAAGGGGTTCCTGGCTTGGAAGTTCAGTTCTAGGAAAATAAGTAATATTAAATCTATACATTATAACGTGAAAATGACCATTCTGTCATGCGTGAACGCACCACAGCACACAGTGTGAATTAAATTCTTCCTCTATATGTAACCCATTCAGCAAGTGAAGCACCGGGTAGCCAGGAACACAGAGCCGCGGGAGCAGTATGAGGCAATTGTACCTTGCTCAAGGTTTAAGAGGTTAGCAGTCTTGAGAATCGAACCCACAACTTACTGATCGCAGTGTGAACGCAATAACCATTATGCTACCTGCTGCCCCTATGGAGATTCTACGGACAATCCTTCAACAAAGTTTATTCATGCCCAGACATCTCATTTTCATCGGCACTATTATTTCTATACTGGATTTGGGAGAAGTACACAACCAAACCACCTATGCCTTACTGAATTGAACAGAAACAAAAATATTGATCTTTGATTTCTAATTCAATTTCTTTATTACTACAAAACTCTGACCAAATAATAGGCCTCTAGCATATTCAGTTGAATATGACCTCTTGTCCTGTAGGGGAGATGAAGAGAAGGACATTCAATATGTCATTGATCACCCTTTATTTAAAGCAGCAGAATAGGTTATAAAAATGTAATCTTTTAAAGCACACGATGTGCCCAGACACAGTCAAAAAAGTCTCTTCTGAATGCTTCACTGACTTTCCGATACACTGAATAGTACCACGTCGTTGTAGATTATTATAAGCGTTTTCCTTCAGGATCAGGAAAGTTTTCTGTATCTGATTCTGAATCTTCGTGCACTAGCTTCAATATCCGATTGGTACGTCTGGTGACTGTTATTCCTCTGGCTGAAGTGCTAAGTCTTTCATCAGCCTCCATATAATAAAAAAGCGTATAGTTACATGTGTTTGGGGTCAATAGGTACAGCACAGATCCTGCTCAGTTCTCATGGATTGGTGATACATAAATATTTATACCACAAGGAATGGTAGAGTTCACGAATATGCTGAGGAAGAAATGCTGTGTTTAAATCGCTGTATTTGATAGCCCCCATCACCATGTTAATGGTTCATGCAAATGACCATATAAATGAAATGCATTATTAATAAAGCGTTGTCACTTCTTCTCTGTTCGGAACATATGGACGTGGATAGTGTGTCATGTATAATAATGAATGGAGGCCCTGGGCTGTTTTTAAACAGGAGGTGAGACACCTACTTCTCTCATATGAACTAATCTTGTGTATTTACCCTCTATTTATTCAGAGTAAGATGAAATGGTCTCTGATAGCAATGAACTTAAGGCGTTAATGACAATTACTTTTTACAAGTTGTTACCTACATATATACATGCACACTGATCACCCACAACTATACACATGCATTATTATTACTTTTTCTGTTTCTTCTCAAATAGAGACAAAAGTATTGGAAAGCCTGACCAATGCACCAACAGGGATTTGCATTCAGTTACATAGACTTTAATGTGGATTTGGTCTTCTTTTGTTGTTATAACAGATTTTACTCTACTAAGAAGGCTCTCCATCAGATTTTGGAGTGTTTCTTTGGGAATCTGTGTCCATTCATTATTTACATCATTTATCACATTCTGCATTCCAGTTCATCCCAAAGGTGTTGGATGGGGTTGAGTTCAGGACTCTATGAGGGCCGGACATTTCTTCCACACTGAACTCTTCCACATGTCTTTATGGGCCTTGCTTTGTGTACTGGGACACAGTCATGCTGGAATAAATAAGGTTCTTCCCCAAACTGTTCCACAAAGTTGGAAGCATGGCATTGTCCAGAATGTCTTGGTATGTTGAATCCTTCAGACTGCCAATCACTGAAAGTAAATCACTAAATCACTTGTTTGTCAATAAAGTGCATTCTTGCAAATATTGAATAACATTTTTTTAAATCAGTTTTTTGCCTTATTATTTACATATAGTTTATGATTTTAAGTATTCAACATTGGATTCAAAACACACGGTGCTAATTAGTATTGTTTACTTATAATTATACAGCAACTTTTTAAACTCAAATAATACAAATAATTATTTACTCTGAATTTTCCCCTCTGTGTTACAGTTAAAATGGTAAGAAAGATCCTTTTCTAAGTGAATGTGTATATTGTGTGTTGGGTATTGTTCATGCAATTGTGTACAAGCTGTAATAGTAGAGTGACTTTGTTTATTTCACCTCAGCTATAATATGTGCATGTGTAGGCGAAGCAGACAAAAGAACAATCAAGAGACTTGCTGTTCAAGGCAATATTTTAGCAAAGTAATATGCAAAAGAGGAACAGTTCTTGGAACTAAGTAACTATGTGAGACTGCTGGGATATTCTGTGTCTTAATTATATTTCGGGACAAGGGGGCCTTTCCCCTTCCAGTGAGGCAGAGTCTTATTAAAGATGCTTGACTGATAGGACTGCATTGCCTCAGGATATTCTATACAGCTTGTGGATGCGGTCTCTGCCACCACAATAAAAAGCTAATGGCAGATAATTACCCCAGAGTTGCCAGAGGCAGCGAGTCTTCATATCGTTCCTGTCCTGTCTCTCAGATCTTTTTGAGTTTACAGTGTGTGCCGCACACCTCTCAATCAGTCTGCCATCTGCTCCTCAGGTATCTGGAGAGACTGTTTTTCTTCCTTTTCTTCTCCAACCCGCCTTCATATATCAGACTGATGGGTAGCTTAACACGACTGAAGAACTATGAAGGGCAGCAAAGCCATAAACACATCCTTTATGCCTTTTAAATGTGTGCTTGCAATTTTGACGTCAAGGCAACAACGACAAATCTTCATGACCAGTGGTCTTTTCAGTTGCAAAATTTTGGGTGTGAAGGACGTCAGACAAAATAGTGGAGGCATTTTGACTGATTTTTCGCTGCTAGTATCTGCAAAGTGAAATAATAGCCGCCTTACCTGTTCAGGGGCAAAATCAGTTTTGGTTTCGAGTCTTGCTCTGAGTTAGTGTAGCCAAGTTTAGGCAGAAAGACATTCTTCCCACACTAGCACTGTGACTCATTGCAATCTGTTATGTTGAGTTGGTGCCACAGGTGGTACATGTGATGTTTGCATGCAGTAATACATTACAGCCGCAGATATGAATCATCTTCAGCTTCAACTGTGCTTTCCATAAAAAACAAAGCAATAAAACTGGCGTTTGTTGTACTGCAAATGAGAAGTATCAGACTGCTCTTGCTGTTACATTCTCAACTTGTAGAGATAAAATTTCTATACTTCCTGTCATTAATTCACTGACAGTCATTTGTACTACCCGGAGGCACTAACAAACACTGCTAATGGCATTTTGAAAGGGCCAGTGTCTATGGCATTTTTACATTTTAAAAAGAAGTCTCAGATGTATTATGTAGGTGTTTTTCAAGTTTCATCAGTCCCCAGTTCATATAGTCCATATCTAGGGAATTAAGCTTAAAAAAGGTTTCGAATGTATTGTTTTTGTGATGTAACAGTCTGCAGCAGTTGATGCTCTACGTTTCGGCCAGGATTTCTTTTTGATTGTGACAGTGTGGGTCAGCCAGTAAGAACAAAGGGCATTTGCATATAAACTGTATGTGATAACTTCTTATGAATATAAAGGTATTAATGGTGAGTTTTCACCCTCCTTGCTGTATTAACAGCCTTTACACATTTAGGAAGGTTTAACACTGGACCTCTGCTGTGAATATTTGATTGCATTCAGCCACAAGAGCATAACAGAGGTCAAGTACTACTGCTGGATGTTTTCTATCAGACATGCCACTCCTGCTTGTTGTGAGGTGATGTTCAACATTCGATATCATGAGCTTATGCTCAAGTGAAACTGTTTCACTGTGTTCCATTCCGTCCACAGAGAGATGATAGGAGCTGTGTGTGTGCAGTTGACAGTGTGTGTCAGCAATGGGTGTACTTTAAAGCAGCTGCAATCACTAATTAGAAGGGCATCTGGATACTTTTGAACATGAAGGGTATCGGTGTTCATGGTACAGTAATAAAACCAGCATGTTTTATTCTGAAGAGGAGCTAGAAATGAACATGTAAAAATGTCATTTACGTTTTTTTGGTTCATGAACCCATCCACATGTCATAAGTGAGGGGGGAAAATGAAATACATGTCAGGTTTTGGGCCTTTTAACTTGGAAGTTTGTAGTGCATCCCTTCAAATAAATATAGCTGTAACAGTCCTTCAGGGTTGGGAGAATAGGAGAGTGACATAATTATGTTTACAGCAAAATGGTTGCTTGATAAAAGACGTCCCTCGTCAGTGTTTTATTCTTTTGACGTTGGCGCATACTCCATCTTTCCTTCCGATCTTCACTATAATGAGAAATGACTAAGAAGCCAAAAGGGTTTAACTGACTTGGATGAGCAAAGCCAGTCTTGCAGTTCAATGTAACAAGGTTGCCTCCACACAAACAATGCCTGCTCTGCTAGTCAGGCCTCCAGTGGTTTCTTTGCATAATCTTCGCTCAGTACACTGCCACTGCAGTAGCTCCCATAAGACTCTGATTACTTCTCTGCCCTGCTTTCTACAGCCGTTCATGAAATCAGAATTCTTATCCATATGTAACAACCCTAGGCTGAGATTTACATAGGCCATGAAGCGCAGTGTGGAATAGCAGAAGCTAAGTAGCTAAATGGAAGTGTTGTTCTGAAGATGAATATTTTATAGTCAGGAAGCTGAGATTCTATGATGCCACAGTGTTGAAATACAGATGTTCTGGCTATGATGAGATCTTTTTTGCTGAGAGAAAGACAACTCAACGATGGCCACACTGGAAAGTGTTAGAATGTAACAAACTGATTACAAACTGTCAATGATGTTTATTGGTTTAGTAGATCCTGAGCCACACAGTTGTTGTCTTGTACAGCATACTCTGCAAATGATCATTTTATTAGAAGAAAATTCTGAAGTCCGCTTCTTTGGGAACAACCTTATATCTTAGCAAATGACTGGACGTTCACCTCACATTGGCAACAGATTTGTAAAAACTTTTTGTTAATTTATTAGTGTGTTGTTTTTTCTCATTTTAAATATTAAAATATCTAAGTTTGGATAAATTTTGATTAAGCTGCACCGTGGCTCAAAACACAGAGGTCCGAACCGAAGTCTACAAAGGGTGAACCTCTTTAAACCAACTTTAGTGAACAGTTATCTGTGGTGTGGGGTTCCTCCCTGTCAGTGATATGCACAAAGATGCCCCTTGTGAGGAACCTCCAGCTCACGCCTTGAAGGAGTAGAGAATAATCTGATTATTTTTGCTTATCAGCTATTGCAGATTTATTAATAAAATGCATTTAAACTATGCATTTTTAATTTGCAGTGGAGTTTTGGGGAGCTTTTATGGCTTCATACTGTAAAAATACTGATTGCACATCAATGTAGTCCAGGCAGGAACTTTCCATAGTTTGAACGTTATGTTGGTGATGCACAGAACACTTCATAGATGAAGTAGCGAGGAGGAATTTAGAGACGTAAGCACAGCAGTTCCTGTTGGTCTTCGATTTCCTGATGCAACGGGTGGCAGAGCTGTCTCAGAGCCTGCCTTGCATCATTCAGCGCGGCACAATGTCTGGCCTGTGTCCAGTACTCTGTAGTCAGCACGCTGCAGCCACTTCTCTCCAATGCTCCACAGAGGAGATTGTACATGAATCATGAGTGGATAATGTGCTTTGAACATTGTAGAATGCTACTGATAAACTTAAGCAATCTGGGATTGGGGTTGCTGAAGATCTCTTTTGGTTCTTTCTGAAGATAAGGGCCTCTGCAAAAACCTCACAACAATGGAAGTTAATTGAAACTTCTTAACTGCTTTATTTATCAGAAGTGTCCTCGGCATTGAGACTTGCGGTGATTCATTGCTTTTATTTATTTTTTAGAAGCTGCTTTTTTCAACTTACCAACAAATGATTCTGTTTTTAGGAGTAGAATGGTGCACAATTTTCATGATCTGATATGTTTGTTTTTTGGTAGATACTATTCTATTATCCCAAAATTCATTTTAGTATTTTGGTTAACATCCAGCTGTCAAAACAACACTTAAAACGAAAGCATCATTAAAACAAACAAGTAAGAAGAAGATGTAAGAAAAGTACACAATGATAAATGGGTCAGAAAAGGTTTCTGAATGGTTCTTACATTTTTGGTGATTTCTTTAAGAATGGGTTTAACAATAACATGTATTAAATTTCATTTCTGTATGTCTAATGTTACACATATTTGTAGCATAATGTCAAACTTTGCACACATTGGTTTTACTGTCCATACTTGAACAGGTGGAGTGTCATCATCTGCACGTTTTGTCTCTTGCCCTTGATGGCCTCTGGCCCTTATTTTATTCATCATTCCTAAGTGATGCCATCATTGCCTCCTACTCAGCCACAGCACAAGGAAAGGGAGATGTCCGAGCATCCTGGCCATAAGACGGATGGGGGGGCATGAATGCAGCTGTTTGGGATTTGGGTGAAGATGTGTTCCCTAAGGAGTAGGATTATGCAGACGATGCTGAAGAACCAGCTCTAGAGACCCTATAGAGATGACACCAGAGACCTGCACTACAGGCAGCCTAACCACGGATGGATGTGCGTGTGCGTGTGTGTGTCTTTGTGTGTGTGTGTGTGTGTGTGTGTGTGTGTGTGTGTTTGTGTGCGTTTGTGTTTGTGTGTGTGTATTTATCTCTGAATGTGTGCGTGTGTGTATTTATCTATGAGTGTGTGTGTGTGTGTTTGCTGGAGCAGCTCTGCAGGGCTGACTGAACAGACTGATCAGGACAGCTGTTGACCCTCAGCTCAGTTCTGGTGGATTTGCACCCACGAGTGTAAGCATCTGTGTGTGTGTGGACAGGGCTGCAGCAGAGAGTAACTTTGTGCTGATTCAGATGTTTGTGGATGCAGTAACATGCAAATGCATGAAACAATCAAAAGCAGAAATGAAAACAAAAATACACATGGCAAAACAATGTGAATTAATAAGCTGATGTAACATCTCTATTAATCATGCAATGTACTATAATATTCTGTATGGACAGGTCTGTTACCCATTTTCCAACACTTTCAATAGGCTATCATAAAGTCCTACTGGTGCTTCTTATTGCTCTCTAGCTGCCTAGAGTCACATTCCATTCCATACATTTCCCAACTCTCTCCAGTGCCCTATCTGCTGACTTCGAAAAACATGCACAGTATTTTAGCACCCATCTTGTCTTTCTAAAGTTGAAGTCATATGGTTTCAGGTTTTCGAAAGACATGCTGGAATTCACTAGTCTCATTCGAATCTGCTGTGATTATGCATACAGTCACGATTTTAAAACCAAACCACGGGGATAGCAGGGTCTTTAAAGTGAAGTCCATGCTTTGATTGCATCTGCTGGATGGTGAATATAATCATCTGATTGACTACCAAGAGATGACAACAACAATCATGTAGGGACAAATTACTGCTGAGTACAGATCTGTGAGCTTATTGGCGGCTAATACACACGACTCTGCAGATGTGTACTTCAAAACATATACCGCATATGTTAGCTCAGCTTTTTTAGTTAAAAATTTAAGTCGATATCTCAAACAAGCATGGAGTTACACGTTGAAACACGAGACAATTGATAACATATCTGGTCTATTTGCATATTACAGTTTTCTAAAAATTAATCTTTACAAAAGACAGTACTACTGTAGCAGTGTGTTTACTCTATAAAATAGGCATTTTAGTCATTTTTAAACCAAATTACAATACATGGATTGAATGGTGAATAGGCTTAAAATGTCAAGTTATGACAAGTTATGAATGGCTTACAGTGAAAAGGTCAACTCACCTTCTTGTTTCATATTTGCCCTTGAACATTTAATGTAGCAGCACTGTGAGGATGTGGATCTCTTTCAGTTAGAGGTTTCTTTGCCCCCCAACCCCCTTCAATGTAATTGAACGTTCCTCGTACATCTCTCAAGGTGGCCAGTTATCATCTGAACACAGGGAAGTGGTTCACCTTCTAGAGGTCTAGAGGCGGTTAGAATAACACAGGGTTTTAGTAATCATGCCCCTAACCATGCCACTGTTTATTGTGCCTGTGTCAGGGTCTGATTGCTTGGCCCCATCTCCGCTGCTCGGGCCTAATTGGAGGAAAGCTACAGCATTTTCATTAGTTCTGGTTACAGGCCTTGCATGTTGTAAGAGAAAAACCTTCTCTTTTCTTCCCCCTAGACAAGCACGAGCTGTCCCTAACAAAAGCACATGCCTTTATTAGACATTCTCTCACTCCAAAATATCATGCTAAAGTTGAACATTTTGGAAGACTTTTTTATTGCTATGCTCTGACTTTTCCTTCACTCTTGTATGATTGCAAGGGAAATCAGAGGTTGTCAAACTGTTACATCTCTCTCAAAGTTTACTTGAGGAAAGCTAGATGAACAGCACTTTTTGAAAGTTAGTGCCAGCAAATTATATACCAATGGCTTATGGCTAGAAAATGCAAGCCCAGTGTCTTTCAACAGCACCAGCAAACCGAAATTATGGGCTGAAGTGCAAAACTTGTGTTTGATTACTGAAATTGTAGAGAACTGGAATCTCAAACTTCAATTACCTTTGGGCTACTAACACCAGGAGGTCCTCTCCAAGACAAGCTAGTTGAAAAAATGCAGTTCCAATGCACAGTGAGTGTGACAGCTGAATATATGGGGAGTAAAGAGCATGCTCAGTAAAGAAGAAGGGCTGTGTTTCACAAAAGGTTTGCAAACGATAATAATGTAATGCAAATCCCTTGATTAATTGGATGATCACTGCATTGATTAATGCAGTACGTTAGTAATTGGAAACAATTAATTAGAAACTTAATCAGTTTTTAAAAACAAATGCTTAAAATTTATATATTACATCGAAGAAGTCAATTACTTATTTATGACATAATTCTTGTCAAATAGCACAATTAGTTATAACTGTGCATGCCCAGTGTGCTGCTTTCTTGCTACGTCAGTTTTTTCAGGGGAAGTGTTCCTTCTGCATTTGGTGATCTTTTTTGATGTTGTAACATTAGCATCGGTCTTAGCTGGTATAATACATCTTATATTAGATACCCTGCTAGTGTCTAATGGGAGGCGCAAATCTACCTGCCTTAATGTTAATGTGATAGCATTGGAAAAGGAAAAAAAAAATTATGGGCTAGGTTAAAGCATAATCTATAAATGTGTGCCATACCATTTATGTTTATGACAAAAGGTGCCACGATCAGGACATTTTTGGCACTGTTCACATCGTTCGCCCGTGCTGACTAATTTTGATTATCAAATATCCACAGATGAATAAGCCACAGATTTTTGGTTAACCCATAGAAGAAACCACAATTATTTTATCCCTGCTATTAACTTATTGTACTGCACAAACATGGTTCACTTGTGCACTTGTGCTAGCAGGCTAGCAAATCTATCTAACACGGACAAAATAAA
This sequence comes from Rhabdalestes septentrionalis, assembly GCA_037832545.1. NCBI lineage: Eukaryota > Metazoa > Chordata > Actinopteri > Characiformes > Alestidae > Rhabdalestes > Rhabdalestes septentrionalis. Next base: position 10,739,450 of record JBBMFX010000017.1, read on the forward strand.
TATCTATCTCTCAGTGTATAGTTGAAATCCATAAATTATGAGCCCTTTAGGTCAGTGACTTGAGAGCCTTAAATAAGCTTAAACTGAGTGGTGCAGCAGTAGATAATGATGACATCTGAACATGTTTTCTTTTCCCTTAATGAATGATTTTTAAGGGTTATTTTAAGGAAAAATATTTGTGTAATCATTTACAAATCAGCAACTACGTAAAAAAAAGGTATTTGTTCCATCCCTTGTTCTCCTCCATTCTCTCTGATTCATTTGACTTGTCAATTGTTATTCTGAAAGAGTATGAAGCCATATGGCCATGTTACAATGGTGGAGTTTGTTGAGTATCAGGTCAGTGTGTTGTGGCCTTGAGAATGCTTTACCCATCCACTAAAGGACAGCAGTGCTGTAAATCAGGAGAATGTTTCAGCAGGCAGTTGTCCTGGAGGGGTTAGAGCAGACCAGTGCGATACTCTTTGCTTCACCTGCATTACTGTGCTCTCTCAGACAGACAGAACATCACTGAATGATGGAAGGGAAGCAATGATGTCATTTTTCATGACAGAGTGGGAACGCTGTTGTAAGTCATGGCTGGTGGCCGTGGGATTGGGACTACATGAGTGTGTGTATTTGTGTGTGTGTGTGTGTGTGTGTGTGTGTGTGTGTATGGTTGTGCGTGTGGGTGCATGTAGGTATGTGTGAATGGGATCCTAAATCAGCCTGTAGGCACCTACTGCACCCCTCATCTCAGACTGTGAAAGAAGAACTATCACTCATTCAACACATAAACCACAGCTGCCCCTGATGAATCCCTCAGGCTGGGGTGTCTATATATGTGTATATATGTAGACTTGGTTAATATATGTTGCTTCACTCTGGACTTTGTTAACCTCACTGAAAACACAATCATTGGTTTAGATCTAGAGTCACTTCGGTTTCTGGGTTGTGAAGGTCAGACAGACATTGGTGTTTGGAGAAGAAATCTAGTCTGCTGTCTCAAGCAGAAATGCACATGGCTCTTAGATTTTCTCAACCTGTGGTGCTGATGCTCTTTAAAATTTTATGTCCTGCTCTGGCCTGTGGAAAACATCTCCCCCTATTTTTTGTATTCCTGCTTATTTTATAGTTTATGGCTTTGCCTCTTTTTACAAATGGGTTTGTGACTTATTATTCATTGGTCGGGCTGTTTAGAATGGGATATTGGCGAGTGTGTGTGTAATAGTGTGTTTGCCACACATGGCCATGTTCTCTGACCTTGATCTCTCTGGAGTAGCAGCATTTCAGACCATCCAATTAAAAAAACCCTGCAAGATCGCTGCAATGGACTTTCAATTAGTTTGCAGGTTACCCTTATAAACAAATTATATAGAACAGACACACCCAAAATCCTTATGGCAGTCATGTCTATAAACGAATATGCTCACATATAATAGATTATGCTGAAGTGATTTATACTTATTCAGCATGTCTAATTCTTTTAAACCACTCCCAGCACTGTTAATATTGAAATGCTTTCTATAGATAGCCAGTCATCTCTCAATCAGGCCTCAGATTAAGACTTAGTGCTCCTCAGGCCAGCTCTGATATCTGATGACATAGATGTGCCTTTCACAGCACTGCTTCTAGGGGGACGTCCAGTAAAAATAGTGCATGAAACATGGCTGGTGCTTTCTCTCTGCAGTTGTCATGACTTCATAAAGAGCTTCTTTTTTTTTTTTTTTTACGAAAGCTACATATTTCATTTGTTTACATCACATTTAGTCAAACTCTCTTTGGATTGCTGAGTGTTTATGCTCAGGAAAATCTAATTACATGCATTAAAATGCGCAAACCCACCCACACACATGACTTTTCAGCTTACTATTGTATTTGTCCTCCTTGTGCTGCCAAGAAGGCTTGAACCTAACATATGCCACCCCTTGACTTGTGCCATAGATATGAGAAAGTCAGTGTCAATCACTTCACCTGTCAGTTGTTTTAATGTTGTGGCTGATTGGTGTTATATTTAGCTGCCTATAAACAAGATTCCCTGTTGTATAGGGGAAATAACTAAATGTACAATGTAAATTAGGTGAGCCGGCAGAGGTAGAATGATGCTCTGGGCAACGTTCTTCTGGGAAAGCTTTCTGACATTTATGTGAATGTTAGTGTGACATGGAACAACTTCCTAAACATTGCTGGAGTCCAAGTCTCGAATGACAGTGACCTCTTTCAGCAAGAGAATCCATCCTGTCACACTGCACACAGCAGTTCAGGTTCATGGAAAATTGTATTAAGTTCAGGGTGTTAAATTGACCTCCAAATTCCACAGATCTCAATCCAACTGAGCATCTGTTGAATGTATAGGACAAACTAGACCATCCCATGGTGGTCCCACCTCACCTAATAGGACTCATAACGTCTGTGCTCCTGATAAACACTGTAGCCCTCTATCCCGGAGGCCGGCCACTTCAAAGCCAAGCGCGCCTAAAAGGGATGACTAAATTTAGTGAGAGGCCACGTAACCTGCGCCCACAGATCAAAAGCAGGCTGAACCCTGGCAGGCGTCAGCATGGCGAGTGTGTCTGTGACTTCATTCATGTACGTGTGTTTGTTTGTGTGTGTGTGTGTGTGTTACTGGTAGTGCCGGTTCTGATTCCCAAGTGTCTGATGCAAACTGGGTTTTGTAGGCTATGTTAGGTGAGTTAGCGAGATGTAACTGTGCAGTGTAGACTGTGTACATGTGATCTGTGTGCATGTGTTTGTGTGTGTGTGTGTGTGTGTGTGTGTGTGTGTGTGTTTGTGTCTGTGTATAAATGTGCATGATTCTTCAGCTGGTGGATCATTCAGGCATATTGACAGAGGAGGTCACTGAAATATCAGCAACGCTTTGCAATGCTGACTACTTGCACTGACCACAGGCATGAAGCCCATCAGAAGCTGCAGTGCAGGGAGGTCATACGTAACTCAAGCCCACTGAGAAAGAGAGAACCAAACAAGGCCTGCTAACCATAAGGGCAATATCACATACGTACCATTTGCATTTAAATTTCCCACCAGCACCAGCCTCCTAGACCCCATCCCCAGGGACATCACTAGTTCACTAGCATGTTCTTAATTGGGTATTGATTATCACTCGGCAGGAGGGACAATGATTTGCCGTCTGGCACGATGGCGGAGGCTAGCAAGGCAAAGAGGAAGAGTGGAGCGGAAACAGTTGTTCACGGCATTTATTTATACAGCTAAGTAATTAATGAGGCAACGGGAGATGCTTGATTAGACCGCAGAACCTTCAGATTGTGTTTATTTGCACAAGACATGATAAGGAGGTCCATGTGATTGTGAGATCTGAATTATTGGGGTAAATATACATATCAGGTGTTTTTTTTCTCCTTTTACATTAGGCAGAAATGACAGCAAAAGAAAACATGAGGGAGGAGACATGTGTTGAGGGAGGAGATATGCTGTGCAGTCCAGCAGTCTGGAAACATCAATTAAGCCACGAAGCCGTTCCTCCAGATTAGTTCTCATTGTCCAGGGAACAGTACGCTTATTACGCATTCACGATTGTGCATATTTCAACACAAAACAAGACAGCACGTCCATTCACACAAACAAACTAATGAACAGATATAAATAACATTACTCTAAACCACTCTTCGGTATGTGTAATTCATCCTCGGCACAAGAGCTTCTTAGCGATACTCTAAATTACCCGCTAATTTCCATTGTCGCTCCTCTAATTACCATGCATTCAGTGAGGAAGAATTGATCTCTTGTTTAGTGGCAAAGCTGCGTGAACTGTACCACTGCTGTGTGGTGTCATTCCCAGCGTGGAAAGCCATGTGTGGTGAGCATTGGCCTGATCAGAGCTTGTGAAAAGGCCAAAGTAAGATGTGCTCTGCTCCCGCCAGTGCTGCTGAAACACTTAAAAGAGACTTGGTTACATGCGCAGCCTGCTTTACAATTCTTCAATGTCACCCTAGTTGCGTCTGTCAAAATTTCAGGCACGTAATCTGAGCTGGAACACAAGGTTAAGTTCCTTTGTGCTTGTGTTTTGCCCCACGCTATTTAACTTTATGTGCCAAATGCACAAATTGAAACAAATGATGCTGGGAGGCTTGTGTTTTGTATTTTTTATTTTGTTAAGCTGCCGGTTGCTCCAGCACATTACTGGGCATGTTGTCAACTTATGCTTCTTAAATCTTATGAAATCTACTCTGTTTGAATGAGCTTGTTGCTATCAGCTTTACATTTTTATGACGATTTTAGAGGGATATCATAAAATCTTAGGACACCTGTGTATAGATTCTATTGGGGTTTAATTATGGTGGTTGGAAATGGCTGGAGATGTTCTCACACTTATCACACTTCGTTTGCTTGTCATCAGGGTTAAGTGGCCACAACCTACCGTTTGTCTCTGTCAATTAGTAAAGTGTTCTCGAGTTCTTCTACATCTTGCCACCCGCTGCCAATACAGTCACGGACTGGCTGGCCGAGTCTGCAGGAAATTCCAGCGCTTAATCTCAGTGATGTTTGGAATTGTTACTGCTGAACATGTGAGGAATGTTTCTTCTCTCAGAGCTGATTCCCCTCAAGTCCATCTCCCAAGTGCTTGTGTGGGTAGATTGGCTCTGATTAAACCATTCCCTTAGGAGCATGCACATCTCTGTATTGATTTGCTAAAAGCTTATAGACCTGGACAGGCTGGATTTAAATGGACTCATGTAAAGAAAATTGAATTTTCCTCATTTCTTTGTAATACTTGATGTATGCACAATCCAAGTTGAAAAAGATGCAACAACAACCTGTTTTCTCATACATAATTACATACATCCATATATATGCTGTCAAAGTAGTACATGTGATGAGAGAGAGATTTGTTGTTAGAATTTTTTGAAAGTAGCACACACTTCCTTTTTGGAAGAAATGATCATGTGTAGAAAGAAGCTGAACATAGAAGAATGAAATATTTGTACATTTCTGCAAGGTCACACATCAGACTTAATGATTCTGTTTTTGCCAAAAACATAGATGTGTTGTCCATAAGCTAAAATTAGCATATTTTGTATTTAACTGAGCCATCACTTCCCCTTGATTATATAAGCATTCCTGACACCAGCAGCAAGCATGATGTCAGGTGACATAGATTCTGAATCAGATTTAATCATTTAGCGCAAATGATTTGGTACCAGCATCACTACGTGTGTCTAATTTGACCTTTAAAACCAGCCTGCTTACATGTCGTATGTTGCTGTGACTCACTCCTGACTGTAGAGCTGTCATTCAAATACAGGTTTTTTTTCCAGCTACTTCCATAGCAAATTTTTTTTTTCATGAACATTGCATTCAATTTGTGGATATCAATGTATAGTTCATGTGAGCTTTGCATTTCCATGGCGATTATGAAAATATTACTTAAAGTAAAATGTATGTTCTGATGAAGCATGTATTATATATAACCGCACTTATAAAAATTGTTCTTTCGTTGCTCTTTTAAAGACAATTAATATTCCTTCATGTTCAAATTCAGATTGTGATTAACTGCACAAAACAAGGAAGTAATTGTGCTTAATTAGTGTTTGTTTTACAGTCCCAAGATCTCCCTATTCAATGAACAGCAGGTCAGCCTTCACACTGCTCTTGGAATGGCTGGTTCTTGAATGAGCCATTCAGAATAGAGATTAGTTAAATAAGATACAAAATAGCCATGTAAACCTTTTGCTACATAAAAACCTCATAATTGTAAAGAGTCGAACAACAAATTGATGAAAAATATAATTTATGGACATAGTGTAGTTATAGCGCAGCCTTCATGTCAGCCAAGCTCACAGTCAGCAAATACAAGCTCTAACAGTTTCCAGCTTGAAGTCCGAAGGGAAAATGTAACAGTATGGCTACGATATGTTTTATTCACGGTGTCAGTGGACTCGGAGAGACTCGGAGAGAGTTCGTTTTATATTATGGCACTTTTCAGCAGACGGGAAAAGCCTCATTCCAGCTGTGTGTGTGTGTGTGTGTGTGTGTGTGTGTGTGTGTGTGTGTGTGTTTCTGCATTAGATTGGATAGTGGTGGAATAACCTCTAGCACAGAATGCAGTGCAAAGCAATAAGATATGAAACAATAACATGCCCTGCTGTGGCAGCTCCTGAGGAGGACTCTTTAAGGTGTCATTAACAGACATGTACATCAATGAACTATGACTATGAACACCCCTGTAGTGACCCTGATGACCTCGTAAGATGTGTCTAAACTGAGCAGCTCATCTCTGTCAACACTGCTATACACAGAACTGGTGAATTTTGCCACTGAGGCCTAGTTGAAAACTAATTTAAAGCAGTGCTTGCCATGATTCATGAATGTATTGAAGTAATAAAAGATTCTCTTGGCTTGGTTTTCCTGTAGGCTGGCATGTCCTTGAAAAGGTCAGCATTTTTATTGAGCTTTCTGCATGAAAATCTCTGATACTAAAATAAAGCATCTAATTTAAATGCTGTTGATGCCTAATGAGAGCCACGGAGCAGTGTTGTTATAATCAAAAGCAGATTTTAACACTTTATATTGAATAACTGTCTGCCACCACTCCTGAAAGAGGCAGTGTAGGCCTTTCAAATGGCTGGACTAATTTTAGTCTAGATGTAATTTAGACTTGTTCAGGCAGATGGTCAGTAGCGCACATGCTAGCAGATGTTGCAAGGAGCTGGGACATTACAGGATATTTAACATGGATACCAGTGCATCAGGGTTTGCAGAATTAAGGTCACTGTGAACTTGCAACAATCTCAGATAAATACATTCCCACTCTTTGCCTTTCTTCTTGCTTACAGTAGAGAACATTACCTATAATCCCATGCACCTCCCCCTCAGACTGTACTTCATTTGAGTTCAAAAAAGGGATTATAATGAAAACCTTAATGCCACCTTATATTGCAAAGAGTAGTTAAGGTAGATATTGGAATAGACGCTGTTGTATATCCTGAAATGCCTTTGTTTTCAAAAAAACATCGATTAAATGTTCAATCAAGATCCAAACTGATGCCGTTAATCTTGCTGCTTTTATAATTATTTAATCCGAAACAATATCCAATCCGAGACAGTATGTGTAAACATGTATAGGCAGTGTATAAAATGAAGAATTCAAAAGTCTAAAATTGGTTACTTACTTTTTGAGAGAGTGCAGGCAATGCCGCAGGAAGGTAATGAATCTGCAACATCAGTGGATAATGGTGCACAATACCGTCAGTTTTGACAAGCAAGGAGAGTTTTCCTTTTTTTTTATCTGCTGTCTTGGCAACATGCCGACTACAGATGCACTCCCATGCATCAACCAATCAATGTCAATATGGGGAGACGTATCCTATGTTGGTATGACATGCAGTGTGAAATGAAATCTAATCGAATCTGAAACAAAATCCGTAACAAAACAAAAACCTTGGCTCATACCAGAAAATGCCTTCAATTAACTGCTGGGGGACAAATTATCTCCCAAAATGTAAAAAAAAACAACAATAACATTATAAAGAAAACAGTGTGTTATTATGGACTGTATCGTACAATACTGGAAACTATCAGCATTTCTCTTCAAGATTCTTCATTTGTCTCATAAACGGTTATACAAGTACAATGTGCAGTGAAATCTACCCCAAATCACACCTGAGGCTGTGCAAATTCCCAATATAGATAACCTAGTATTACTTAGGTGTTGGAATAGGCTCTGTTGTATAATCTAAAAAATAATGAAAAGTTAAATCAAGATCCAAACAGATGCCAGTAATCTTACAGCTTTTATAATTATACAATTTAAACCTGGAGCAAAAACAATCTGTGAAAATATGAAAAGGCACTTTTCATAGAGTATAAACAGTAAGACCAGAGTTATAAAAAGTAAAAGAAATAGGAAGTTCAGTGAGGATTAAGGCTCTACCGCTATGGGGCTGGCTCAGTCATGTTCTGATACTTCTCTGAACACTTCAGTTATTTTTCACACCAGCTAATTTCACAATGTGCAGACATACAAAGAACAAACTCAAACTCTCTTTGTAACAAAACAAAAAAGGAAAAGTTGACTGAATGGACTTTTGACTTGCACTGGACATTTCTTGGTCTGAGATCATGATACTATAGAAGAAACCTGACAGACTTTTTTGACCACTTTTCAGCAAAAACATAAATAGTGTGTTATAATTTATGAATATTGCATGATCTGATGTTTTCTTGCAAAGAAGAGGCCAAAGACGTGTTCGCTGGCAATTTACCTTCCTGCTTTTCTCTCAGTAATAACCAGATTCCAGCATTTTCTCTTACACCTCATTATCACTGTCCAGACAAAGCATGCGTTCATATTCTAATTACCCATCATTAATTTTTGGGGTGGACAGTGTGTTAAAAGAGCCCTTTCAGGTGTTACCCCTACATCTCGTACTGCTGTTTAAACTGGCCTGGCAGTCTCAGTACCACTTTACAATAAGAGTGCCCTTATACACATTTTATGAATGGTCTAAAATGAGTTAATTAATGGTTATTAAATGCAAAATCATTCATATTAGCAGACAAACAAGGGATAAAGCTGACAGAGATTTAATCAGCAAGATGAAAGATGCAAGATCTGAGGTCTAACATTATAGATGTATGCAAGCCTGCTGTTTATTTATGTGCTATATGCTTGTTAGTTTTGTTATTTTAATGATCTAATTAATAACCATTAGAACGAAATGTAAATGTATAACCTTTTATAAGAGTAGACTTATTGTGAATTTGCACCACAGCCTGTAAGAGATGATCATTTTGCAGACCCAGCCTGCCGTAGATGTAGTCCTAAACTGCATTGTAGAATTTCAAGAGTAGATGTGTAAGATTACACCTTTAGGATTGTAATGCTGGCACGCGAAAAGGCGCTCAATTAAATTTAATAAGATACATGAAATTAAGTAGATTAGCAGGATGAAGAGGGCTGCCCTCCCCGCACTCCAGACTCTGTAATTAGAGAAACCGTACCGCTGGAGGAAGCCAGATTAATCGTAAGCTCTACATTAAGGTCATTAGTGTTTCTGGGAAATCAAACGTTAAAAATATTTGGTCTGATTCACTTGAACTCAGTTGGGTTTTAATAAAGAAAGCCACATCATTGCTGTATGTACTGCTTGTAATGGCTTTTTGATTTGCCATATTTCATTGTCGCAGTAATAATGTTTACTGTTGCCGATTCATCTCGGGAACAAACTAAAGGGAACGCAATCCTTTGATGTAGCAACTGCTCAACTCTGATACTTTAGTTCTCGGCGTGCTGGGAGTGTTTTGAGATTTTCTCATGAAAGCAGTTGTCAGGGTTACGACTCTTTGGCTTGCGCTTTGCATCCTGAGTTGGAGGCTTAGGGTTGATTCTGACTATCTGAAAAGTGCTGTCTCCAGCTTCAAGCTATAGCCTGTCGTTTTGCTTTGTTAGCGGTCATGTCTCCTCGTCTCCGCTCCTCATTGTGCAGTCTACAGAGTCTCTTGCATTCAGTTTGCGATTTTACTCTTGCGTCACTGGTGTTACAGGCGGGTTTAAGTACGCTTGACACGAGAAATGACAGGGGATAAAGGGAGAGAAGGAGAGGGAGACAGAGCTTGTTGCTTTTTCAGTAGAGATATCAAATGGTAGACAACCGGATGAAAGGGACAGGTAGAAAACCAAATGAGAGAGAGATAGGGAGAGCGGGAAATGTATGAGAAAGCAAATTGTTGTTCTGGCGTGAATTCAGCCAGCAACGGTTGAGGTTTATGTGAATGTTTCAGGACTGAAACACTTCTGATGGTATTTCAGAGTGGAGGTGCCCTCTGCGGAAGCACTAGACCAGAACAGCAGTGGGCATTAGCATTCAGGAACGGACTGTTTCCTCTGCCCACTGCCGTCTCCGCTGTCATACATAAGCACAGCTGATCAGAAATTTAACACTAGACACACATGGGCATTGCATACTTATAAGCCATAGAGCAATCCTTGGCTCTTCTCTCATTTCTGCCTTGACTTTAATTTTACGCAAGAATTATGCAGTTAGTAAACCATAGCATATAACTGTCAGCATGGTGCTACATGATGCATGTTTTTTAACCATGGACATTTTAATCATTTTTTTCATGCTTAACTCTGTTGGAATATCAGCTGGTAGAAGATATTATCTTTATCTGGTCAGTTGGTTGATTGGATTCAGTTGCTATTTATAGTGTAGTCATACAACCAGTTCATAATTATTGGAAAGATGGTTGGAGAAATGTTTGATGGAAATTTTCAATCCACATAGAGTTCAATAATATTTTTAAATAAATAGAATAGATTTGTTTATTTGAAATAAATAGAAGAGATTCATATTTCATATTTCATTAGAATTTTCTAAAATAAATCTTTCTGAAATACATAGGGTGATCGTTGTTTACTCAAATTTAACAAAGACATTTCATGGGACTGGTGTTGCCTGTCACATCGTCATTTTGACCATACTTGGTTACCAAGGCAGTGGTTTTTTGCTTGTTTTTTTTTACCAAGTATACCAAACTGGTCACTCAAAGACAGGTTGAAGATTTTTTTTTTTTTTACTCAGATCATGTCCACCACACCATTTCCCAGAGGATTATCTCCTTTAGAAATGAGAAGTTAGGATAGATTAAGACTAGTTCCCGTATACATGTGGATGACTACCTCTTAATTAATAAAGAAGCTTTTGAACCTTCATTTTCTCCTCTAATTTACTGCTCAGCTCAATTGCAAAATGTCTTTTTGCTTTAGATAGCAGTGACCATGGGCTCTTGCCCAGTGTTGGAACCCTTGCACAGTGTCTGTCGAGATGTTCCCACAAGAAATACTGACATTGTTTAAGCTCCAAACTCAAAGACAAAAACATCAATAACTTGTGTATAAAATGTTTTTAAAAATCCTTCATGAAGGTCTTAAAGATATCTCTAATTTTAAAGTGTGTCCTACTAAAGCAACAACTTCCTAATTACTGCATTTGCTTTGCACCAAGATTGAAAAGAGAGCAATCTGAGACCACACTGCAATACAGAATCTGCCCAGAGGTTCCAGGGTCCTATTTCCTCTTTGGACTCTTCACTTTAACTTTTTAATTGAGTTCCGGACAGGGGACTGGGATGGTAACGTCCAAAGCTTACTTTTGTGGTCATTGAACCATTTCTGTGTGGATTTGACTTATGTACCATGTCACTGTCCTGCTGGAAGATTTAACCACATCCCAGTTTTAGCTTTTCAACAGAGGCAGGTTTTCATTTAAATGTCCTGGTACTTCCTGTGGTTGATGATGCCTAACAAGTTCCCAGGGGAAAACCAGCCCTGAAACATTGCAGATTTTCCACCCCATTTAATAGTGTGTAAAGAGGCCTTTCTCTGTAATTATCCTTCTTTTTGTACCAAATTTTTTTTTTTTTTTTACCAAAAATGATTGAATATTAGATGTTTGTGTTTAGATGGAATTTAAGGCTTATTTTAAAAGCGGTTTACGCCTTTCAAATTGTTTGTGGCTGTGTTGGTGAAGTGTAATTATTGTTTTCGAGATTCTGTGACACTAAAATTTTAAAATCGTAATCAGTGGAGATTTATTTTGCTTATCAAAGCATATTCTCACTTGGTGTATCGGTAAAATAAGCATACGTCCTTCTGGAGGATTCTTTGAAAATCCAGTTGTTTTAATTATTGCTGTTACAGTTAATATAAGTGTGTAGCTATTTTTATAACCATCGCTTGATTTCTGAAGGTCAGCGCACACTTGTCTAATTTCATTAACAAATGCTCTAATCTTCCCTATCGCGAATGACTAAAGAAATTTGTCCCCTGCATGACCTCATATTTATACCCCTGTAAAACAGCAAATAATGGATGATCACCTACGAATTCCAGAAAACTAAGACATAGTTTTGTTACATTTTGTTCATAAGAATTACAATGGAGTCTGATAATAAGTGTATTCACAGATTATAAGTATTGTTGTTGATTATGTTTATCAGCATGGGACTGAACTATTTAACCCTTAAATTTTTGGTATTTTTGGTGTATCGGTAAAATAAGCATACGTCCTTCTGGAGGATTCTTTGAAAATCCAGTTGTTTTAATTATTGCTGTTA
>JBBMFX010000017.1:10769538-10783415 GCA_037832545.1 Rhabdalestes septentrionalis
TGTGTGTGTGGGTGTGTGTGTGTGTGTGTGTGTGTGTGTGTGTGTGTGTGTGTGTGTGTGTGTGTGTGTGTGTGTGTAACTTTTCTCTCCTGGCTGTATCTATTTCCACAACCCTCTCATCCGATTTTCATTTTTACTCTCATTGCTTTGTATTGACCCGGCCTAGCAGTGACACAGAAAGAGAAAAGAGCATAGAAGTCCAATCCATTCAGCTTCAGCGACTTCATCGCTCACGCTTTAGCCCTGACTGCCCACTCACTTCACCACTGTTGCTTTCAGCTGTCTCTAATTCATTTCACTGCTGCAGCATGAACTGAGCAGCTGAAATTTTCTTTGCTTAAACATATTGGCTTTTCATCGCAATCTCATTTTTACGTGCATTCTAATTGAAATAAGATTCATTTAAATTACAACACTACTTCTCATGCAGTATGATCTCATAACTGCCTGCGTGGAATGAGGGTAGCTTTTCATTACATGGCGATGTGTCAGAATGGTACTGCCTTTGATTTTTTGTTCATTTAATTTTTATGAATGGATCTGTTACAGACACTTCCTGCCTTTGTCTCAGATGGTCCCTCAGAGCGAGCTGCATGTCGCATAGGGTAAAGCCCCTGCCTCAGGAATGAGAAATAGGCATCTTTTATACAATTGTGTGTATGTTCTTTTGACTTCCAGCTTAGTTTTTATTCTTACCCATCCCACACACTCTGTCCTCATGTAGGGGTTGAGCAGATAGCACTGCTGATGTTTTCAAAGGAACATGGGAACAAACACTATGATTGAGACTCAGAAGCTCAGAAACGAATACACGTACACACACATACACAAGTGTGAGAGAGAAGCAACAAGGGAGGCTTTCAGTTCTACCTGTGCACAGACTTGCCAATCAAGTAGCAGGGAAACAATTAAAAGTCATTACTTTACGGCACTCATTGATTTTTCCTTGCTTTGCTTTTCTTTGCAGAAGAGGCCGAGTGAATTTTGAAGCGGGAGTAAGAAGAGGAGCTCTATCCTTGGCTGCAGGCCCATTAGCGTGAACTGAAAGCTGAAGGTAAATCAGAATTGTGTGTGGGGAAGTGGGAGATGGGGAGTGTGAAGCGGGACATACAATTTTTTTCGTCATTAACGGGCAGATTAGAGGGGATTTAATCTGCGTAGACTGCTCCTGCCAGACTGCGGCTCTGCATTCTCTGCAGACCTGAAGTTGTTTCTTCCTCTCCCTCCCTCTGTGTGGAGGGTGAAGTCAGGCGGATTGATGAGGTGAGCTGAAGATGGATAAATCTGACTGCATTTCCTGGCTTTCATTTTTGCCGCTGCTGCCATTGCTGCCACTGCTGTGAGGCAGTCTTGATGTTTTATCACTATCTCACTGCTCCTTCTCACTGGGCCTCGTTTCATCACTCGCTCCATCTCTCTGTCATCAAAGCAAACCTGGACATGTTCAGTCCAGCTGTTTTCCAGTCTCAAATAGCCTTATCTCTGAATATTTCAGTTTCATTTAGATCTGTATTTATGTATTGATTTATGTATGTATGTATGCATGTGTGTTAATTTATTTATTTACGTACTTATTTGCTTACTCATTCATTCATTTATTCATTAATGTATTTATCATTATTTATTTATTTATTTATAAGATCAGAGCATCTCCAAACTAGCAGGTCTTGTGGAGTTTTCCTGGTCTGGTTTGGTTTGAACCAACAGAAAGTGGTTCAAAAAAGATTGCAAGTGAACTGGGAACAGGGTCTAGTGAGCCAGTAGAGGCAGTGTGATGCTCTGAAGTATGTTCTGGTACGAAATCTTGAGCATATTCAATTTAATTGTATCATGCAGACATTATTTTAAAACATACCCAGATAGTTTTCGTACTCAGAACATCATTATGCATTTTTATTATTAAGTAATTATTATTATTGTTATTATTATTAAGTAATTAATAGTGTTTTTTATTATTAAGTAATATTTGATTTTTAAACTATGTGTGTGTGTGTGTGTGTGTGTGTGTGTGTGAGTGTGTTTTATACAGTATAACAGTAGTATATTTTGCTGGTTTCTGTTGTTTAGGTCAATGTACGTTTTCTCAAAGAAGCAAACAAAAATAAATTACATACGATTTTGCAAGAAAATAGCCTCAGAGCAGCAGTCCACACATGTAAATATTACAAATGAGAATGTTGTATTCCTGCATAAAAACAAACAGTATGAAACACAAAATAGAGCTGGTACACTACCCTGAAGAGATTTTAATCTAAATGTGATTTTCTAATATTCCCTGAAACACTGTTCCAGAGATTAGGGGCCATATAAGCGAAAGTCCTGCCACCTATAGTTAAATATACCATTAAATTTAACCACACTTTAGTTAGTGATTTCAATTTGTTAGCCCTTTTCAGAATTAGTTTCCAAAATACACTGAATATCAAATGAGTGCCAGATTTTTTTTCAGTTTTCTATTACTAAATGGCAATAGATCTCCAATTTAATTTTTACTGAAAAGGGTGTACATTCTATTGGGCATGAGTATGATTGATGCAGGAGCTATGCAGTTCAGTTTCCACCTTCAGTGCATTTTCAAACCTTTAATGGTCACATCCAGTTATTAATGCTTGGGTTAAGTGTCTGCAGATGTCCGATTTGTGGTGCAGGCAGATGGTTTGTGTTGTATTAAGGTCAGAGGCAGCTCTTCAATTTTACAGCAGGTTATTCGTTAATGGCGAGCGGCTTGGAGGGCTCGTCCAGGTATTCTCTAGCTGTTCCTTTGAAGTTCTGTAGGAGGTGATTGAGCCTCTTGAGGCTTTGTGTTATTCTGTTAGAAATGCCTACAGTTTTTATGACATAAATCCCTGAGCCAAATACCCTGAGATGGAAAACACTGCATCCTATCAACATGTTAATTGCATGGTGTTTGTCAAGTGGGCCTTGGCTCGTCAGAGGAAAGCAGAGTTACTAAATAAATGATGCGCCTCAGGCCTGCTGCTTGATCTTCCGGGACGTTGTGTTCGCTGATATGAGATGGAGGTCTCCGAAAGGCACAGCAAGCTTCTACCCCCACACCCTTACTGTTGCTCAAGCTTTTTTTTTTTTCTTCCTGTATTTAATGACATTTCTCCCCATCCTTCCCTCTGATTTTTCTCATTTCTGTTTCAGTGTTGAAAAGCCTGAATGAGGCCTGAAGGGAAGTGCTGTAATAAGCAGAAAGTCAAGTTTTATTTTTGAATTTCCCTTAATATATTTGTCCAGGACTAAAATCAGGACAATTAGTTCTCTTTGGAATGGAAAAAATAGTAGTCCAGGACAAGACTTAATCACTTCCTGGAAACCTAAATTTAGCATCATGCTCTTACAGTTTCCTTCGCTGTAGGAAAACATGCAGAAAACAGGCATTCTTGGCAACAGATTATGGTCATTAGTTAGATAGAGAAGGTTATCAAGGTTGCCAAATTGAACATACAAAAAGGGACATATTTATATAGCATAAAAATATACTGGCCACAGCATAGTACTGCATACTCATGTGTAGTAAAATCTGTAAATAACTTGCATGGTTGGCAGCAGAAGGGAGATGAAGATAAAAATACTGATTTCAGACTGAGTGGAGTCGATTATAACCAATATGAAAGACATTTTAAAATGTTGACACTGCTCAAATTCCATGCTGCTGTATGAAGGACTGCCTCTTCAGAAGTCTTCAGAGCAAAATCAGGAGGGCTACTATTCGATGACGCTTGTTCCAGCATTCACCAAAACTGAATTTGATGCAAATGTTTTTGATGCAAATGTTTTTGTGCATTGCTATCCCATTGAATTGAAAGGAATTTCACTCACAAAAAATCTACTGGCAATGCAAGTGAGTAACAATAATTGTCTTGACCAATTACAGCTCTGTATAAGTGTGAGATGCAACAAAGGCATTATTTTTGGTCAAATTCATGTCTGCCTCTCTTTAACACTCTCATGCAATTTCCTGTTGTATTGTAATACAGTCTTAAATATAATCACAGCATGATTAAAGCACTGTTTTTTGTCTGTATCATTTAACTGTAATATGTTGCTTGTTCTCAAGTGGGCTACATGGCCATAGAATGTTAAATAAATGGGTGAAGCAGTGCATGATTAAATGTGTAAAGAATGGGATAGAAAAGCTGATGTAAGGATGCATGCTTTCTGGGGGGGTGTGCGTGTGGTGAGGGGCTGAATGAAGGCATGCTAAGGAGAGTGAGATTGAGGTTGATGTGAGGTGAAAAGGTCTGATGGCGTGAAGTAGATATCCAATCACTGCTTGCTGTCATTTCCAGTCTGCCATGAGTGACTGACTGAAGTCAGGGCCTCTTGGCTCCCAAAGTCCATTTTAAATCACTCCAGTCCATTGCCTTTTTTACCTCGCGTAAGCTACTAGGCTCTCCCTCAATCTCACACCTCCCCCACTCTCACCCCCACCTCACCTCATTCCCATGTATCAGCCAAGACAAAACCGAACAGGAATTGAAGATGCACAGAGCTTGCGACCAGGTGCTGTATGGTTTAAGCTGATTCTGTGATTTGACACTCGTACAGACTCAGTTCCACAAATGTGCTCTCTTTTTCCTATTTCTTTGATATAATCAGTCGCCTTAAATGCTGATGCAGTGTTAAATGTTTTATTATTTTTCATTTGTGATTCCCAAGTAAGCGAGTGACTCAGTGTTTGCTTGTGGTTATCTGGGTATGAGTCAGCTTGGAGTGTCTAGAGCCCTGTAATGCCCACCAGCACTACGGCATTCCCCCCAGGCTGTTAAAATGCATTTGTGGATGCTTCCTATTTCATGAACATCTCATGTCTGTTGCAAAAAATCTGTAATTTAAGAATTGCTAGTGACATACCTGACAGCAATCATAGCTGTCCATTATTTATGTATTTGCTTATTTTTTGGCCTCTTGTCTGTGTATGAATTAGAATTCTCATGATGAAATTAAAACATTTCTGTGCAGTTTGTAGCTCTCTCTACAGACTCTGGCCCAGGTAATGTACTAATGTGTTTATTTTGCATATAATCACTGCCGATGCACAGACAGATCCCGAAAATGGCCTAAATCCCTTTCCATTTGCACTCAGGCTGGGTCAGTGTGTATTATAATTATATTATATCTGGTGTCTGGCATTGTTCAGGATTCATTGTTCAAGATGAGACTCATCCTCACGACGGGAATGAAGATATTTGTCAGCTCAGGTTCCACAAGCTTCATCGCTCTTGTGCCCCCCTGTCTGATTCAGTGCCGTCTGTCTATGGGGGCTTCACCTCAGTAGCTCTGACCTGTCACAGATGTACACATCAGTAAATTTCTGAAATTGAATAACAATAAAAGACTTTTATTTTG
Organism: Rhabdalestes septentrionalis; assembly: GCA_037832545.1. Taxonomy (NCBI): domain Eukaryota; kingdom Metazoa; phylum Chordata; class Actinopteri; order Characiformes; family Alestidae; genus Rhabdalestes; species Rhabdalestes septentrionalis. The sequence continues at coordinate 10,774,897 of JBBMFX010000017.1, forward strand.
TTAGCTTGAAGAAAGAACACATTTGAAGGGGCTTTCTGAAGGACCACCTACTTAAGGGGGTTATAACTTTAAATAACAGTCGAATAGTGGATAACACTGCCGCATTATTAACAGGAAATTAACAATTTAAAGCCCTTCTCTGGTAAGAGTGCTCTCAACATATTAGCAGTCTGCCTGTAAGAGTCTTTGAGGATGACATCTAACATTTTCCTTCTAAAACATGATTCCACCATCTCTCGAGATAAAAGTGTATCTAGTATGCTGTAAATTAAATTCAGTTTCATTCAATTCCCCTGCCCCCAAAATGGGCCTTGTCATGCTATAAGCCAGTGTCAGTTCTGTCATTGCCTTGCTCCGTCATTCTGAACAGACACAACTCCCAGTAATGCTGAGAGTCGCACATTCGGTTTGGCACAACAGAGAACCCATACATCATCTGATGCAGAGTCAAAGATATCAGCATCAGGCCAGACACAGACCTGCTCTCAGTGTTGCCTAACTTAGCTACCATGGTAACAGCTTCTAGTGATGATCAAAATTGATTAATCATTTCCTTTTTTTTTTGCTCATGCCAGATAATGAGATATTCTATGTCAGCGCCACATTTGTTGTACATAAATTGAAAGTATAAATTATATTTGTACCTGCATTTGAGCTGAGATGCTTGATCATGCTGAGGACAAAAAACACCTTATCTTCTCTGAAGCTGGTTTAGCTATTTACAACAAATAAGGATTCTGTTACTGGCACAGGCCTGGCAAGACATCTGTGTAAAACATGAACATGGGCAGGAAGCACACTGAAGACCAGAAGCAGGGCAGTGACAGCAAAGGAGCACTAAAAACAGATGGCTACGGAAGCAGATAATATGTGAGGAAATGTCAGAACAGAACAGAAGATACGCTCGCTCAGCTTTCAGAGAGAAGCAGTGAAGGAGAACACACACAACTACCCTCTGGAGTTCCAGCACATGTCTGTGGCCACAGACAGGGAAAGTCATGCATGGCATACACACACAGAATGTCATACTGACATGACTGATGCCAGCGTCATGTTTTAAGGAACATAGCAGAGCCCTAGTCTACATAGTCTACCTAGATATCTTTCTAGTTCATACTAACATATGAAGTTGGTCAGTTCTTTGAAAAATGCTGTTGCTCAACCTCAAAGTTGGGTAGCAGCAAACCCAGCCAGCACTCAAGCTGTGAGTGGGTGGCCAGTACCTAAAGTCCTGGGATTAGCTTCCTACAGCTGCTGTTTCATCAAGGACTTTAGCTACTGTCTCTAGACCCTTACACAGCCTGGCAGATAAATCACTTTCAGTGGTTATAAGATCCTTCTCCATCACTCACCCAACACCCCTACACTAGACCTGCCTGACCACGCTAAGCTCTTCACGCCACATTGCAATGCCAGTGACATCAGCCTTTTAACAGTCCTGCTTTAACAGGTAGACAGCATAGAGTGGTTTGTAGTTTACTACAGTGACATTCTCAGCAGTCAGAAAATAAACTATTGTGTGACACCCTGTGAGCTGCTGGCTGTTATGAAAGAAACTGAAGGTACATTATCAGTCATTGTGGCCATTACTTGTTTTTGCCACTCTGAGAGGCACAAGCCTGCATGTATTGATGAGCATTGAAATTGTTCGTGCAGGAAGATTATTGACTGAAACCCCACACTGAGTATATCTTAATGACATGTTATGACAAGCATCGCATATCCCCCAAAAAATATTTAGTGGTTCTCATTGGGATCCTATTGATTCAACACAAAGAACGCTAAACAACTTCATTGTTCAGGAAAAAGAGATTCATAAATAGTCCTGTTAAATTGGATTCAGTACAGAGCAGTATATGAAGAGTTGACTATTCAGTCTTTTGGACGGCAGATTGTAAATGTGGCACTCTTGCACACTCTGCTACTCTGTGTAATTATTATTTTTTGTATTATTAGATAATGCAATGATGCTGTGCCTCATTTGTTGATCTATAACCAGTTCTTAATGTCAGACTAGGGATGGAAAACTAGGGATGAGAATTCAGGGCTGATACATTTGTCTGACAGTTTTCTTCTCCATACCTGCCAATGCAGATGCATTTGTATAATTTAGAATGATTTGAAACCTTTGGATTAATATTTCAGACAAAAGTAACATTTATAAACAAAAAAAAAAAACATAAAACACTTTCTTTGACAGGTGTTGTTTAGGTAACATTTGTTAGGTGTTGTTTAGGTGTACCAAGTGTGTAGATTCTTGGTTGAATTGTGGATATTGACTTATGATTTACAGGTCTGAGATACAGACGTAGACTACTTAAGCACTGATGGATGTCACTCTGGATAAGGGTGTCAGCTAAATATCATAAATGTAAATGTAAATGTATTTGCTTATTCATAGCTTATAGTGAATCATGAACAGTCAAACCAAATCTGAAACACATTTAACTGTTTTTTTGTTTAAAAGGACACAGCTTTAAATGCTTCTGTTTAATTATCAAGGGCGTGGCACTGAATTAATTTAATATGAAGAATACAGAAATAACAGTCCACATTCAGCACTGCCTCCACGCTTCTCCTTAATACCCTAGTTTCAAGTAGAAAAATCTGAACCAAACAATTTTCTCAGCAAGTTAAATACTCGCTTTTTAGCCCAAATGGAATGTTTTTGGGGGTTTTTTACAAACAGGAACCTCTCTGTTTTTTCCACAGGTGATTCCATTCCTCTGCTCAGTGATCACATTGGCAGTTGAGCTGAATAATCTCTAGCTATTAGCACTTGTGCACAGGCTTGCCTTTTTCACTACTTTGGCATTGGTAGGGAGTTGGCTCTTGTTGTATTCTAGGAATACAGTAGGCTTTCATTCCTTCGGTTTTGAGGTTCACGTGAAATGTCTAGATATTTGTGGTAAAAGTCAGCGGCGGTCACAAAATCAACCCAGTTGTATGATTGTCAGTAGCTTCCATGTAACTCTGGTAAGGTTTAGTTGGAAAAATAACAACTGGGAATGGGGTAACATGGCTCAAGATGCTCAAGCAGCTGTCGAAACCCCACATCCTCCACAATGCAGAACAACTGATCATCCAGGGCAATGAATCACACCTTTACTGGATCTGTCGTGGCCCTTAGTCTTTTGTAAGACTTTAAGATTTTTTATTTCCCAAGTAGCTGATCAGTTGACGGAAGAGCTGCTTTGGTGCACCGCAGGCATTCCAGCAGCACTGCAGTAGCCCAGCCAGCGTCTCTTAAACATTGCTCTTCCAACATACAATCAATGCATCATTAAATATGGGTTAGAAATATGCTCAAACCTAAGTATAAATGTGATACTGATTATTAATAAAAGTGATTATCTGCTGGTACGGTTAAGTTTCTGAAATCATTATACGTCCCTAAGATTGATTATATTTTGTGGATGTGCATGCAACCCCATGGTTATAATAGTGCACTTCATTTACGTTTTCGAGGACATCAAGGGTGTTTTCAGTGCAGTGGGCTTCATGAGCTGAGCTCTCTCAGATCTTAACGAGAATGTTATGTATAGTCAGAGCACCCGCATAGTTTCACTGAGACAAAACAGCTGGACCTCTGCAATGTCGAAAGAGGTACTGCAGCTGCTCCTGCTGCTGCTCCAGCAAGGTTGTGCACACGTTCAAGGGTGTGTGTGTGTGTTTGTGTGTGTGCGTGGTGTGTCCATGAATCATTAAAGAAGCAGACAAAGTCTGGCTCTAAGCTGGCTCAACACGTTTCCACTTATTTCATCCTGGACCCGGAGGTTAATGGTCTATTTGTCTAAATCATTGATTTGTCTAAGTCGTTACAGAAAGCATTGCTGTTATTCTTTAATCTTTCAAATGAATTGATTGAGAGGTCCACCAGTTAACTCCCCCGCCCCTTTTGTTCTTGGATCACTTGCAGTGTATTTAAACAGTACTTATATTTTCCTCCTTCATTTAGCTGGTCAGGATCCCAAAAATCCAATTTACATTCAACAGTCATATTATGCCATCAGTGCCTCAGAGATGAAAGAATTAATACTCTTCGCTTATAAGATCAGTCCACCATGTTGAGCTTTATCCGATGCTGTATAGGTTTTTCCATCCCCAGCCACTCTGCTCTCTGTCTCCAACTTTAATTCGCTCCTAATAGCTTTAATTGCTTATGGATGATGGTAAGACCAGACACATCAGTCTAATGATGATGTAGACGGCTGGACCTGCGGCAGCTGCAGTGGAAGTAAGCTGGTCTGGAGACAGAAGGGATGGGCCAGGGAAAATGCATTTGTTTTTTTTAGCCTGCTTCAAGGCTGAAACGTCTGTTCTCTCCAGCTTTCTGTTCATCTTTTACTTTGGAGAGGAGAAGTGGAGGAGTCTCTCGCTCTGTCCTTCAGTTTATTAGGGCAGCATTTGTATCACAAGACAGTTGTACATAATATAAAACAGTGAATAAACAAGGGATCATTCAAAGTATAAAATATGAGTACAATAAGGAGACGTAAGAAAAGAAATATTGGAATTAAGATTTAATGCTACAGAAAGGTACTTGTAATAAAATAACTCCTGTAGATTATAGTACCATAATTGCCCCTTCCACACTCTACACACAGGGAGAGATTGAGACACCATGAGAGAGGTCTTTATAGCAGTCTTAATTGAAAAACACTCATGCTGATTATCACAAAGACGGTGTTTATTGCACTTTTTACAAAAATTCTGGAATGAACTTATCAATGACTGATCCCAGCCCAATACTATATGCTAAACATTATCTGCAGTACTGTGTTTGTAAAAGCATTAATATCTTTACAGAAGACAATGTTAAGAGTGGTGAGTGACGTGGCTAGGTTTTCTCGTGCACTGACAGTTTGCTCATTATATCAGTCCAGCCAAGCAGGGTTTTTCAGTTTAAAAGAAATATAAAAGCACTTGTACACAGTTTTTGTATTGTTTCAGTAATGTTTGTTGTGGATGATAAGTCTTCCTAAGCATCTAACCTTAGTCATTAAAACCTCTTCCTTACTAGACATAAAACGATTGCTTTAACATTGAGTGACTTGCTGTGATTTTTCAAAATGTGATTTATAGAAATCTGTTGTCCAGACTCCTTCAGAATCCTTCACTTTAAATTGATCTACATTCATTATTTTTCAGCTGCAGCCTGAACGCTGGCACTGAAGATCTTGTAAAGCCTGTAAATGTTTGTATAATATTTCACTTGTACTCCTGCGTCTATATTGCTTTGTACATCTGAACTAACACATTCTCCCAGGTGACAAACTAATAGCAAAAATGAGAAAGTTAGGAGTTCCTCAGAACCCACCTGTCCGTTCCCCATATGTTTCATAGAAAATGTTGCTAGGTTGGACAGGCTTACATCATTACATCATGTTGGATTTATAGTTTAAAGGTTGTTCAGTTGTACTGGACAGATTTGTTTAAATATGGATATATATTATTATATATATTATATTAATACATTTACCTGCATTTAACATAATAATAATCTTTTCAGGCATTTTCAGACTTATTTATCTAGGATTGGCCTCCTAACAGCATCACCACTTTTCCTCCTGTTCAAAGTTACTCAGACTATACATGAGTGTGTGGTCTTACTGTGTGTCTGTGTTAATGAGAGAATAGATATCGCCTATACTCCCCTGGAACCCCCCACACACACACACACAAACACTCTGTTCCATGTGGACCTTCTGAGAATACTGTCTTTCTCTGTGTTTTTTTTAGCTTTGTCATCAATAAATAAAGATTACTCAAACATGTCTACTTACCCAGAAATATCTTTTTTTTATTCATTTACAACTTTCTGTCACCAACTGTGTCTCACAGATGTAGATTTACACCCAGGGACATCCAGGGAGTTATTAAACTTTGTATGCTTGTTTACAATCTCTTTGAAAATACATGAGACATGATATGCATTTCTCTCCCATACACACCGGAGGATCTGATTCCAAGGATTGGGACTGGAGAAGCCTGGACACATTTTAATGAACTAGATATCTGCTCTATTAAGCCCTTTCCACTGACTATGTTATATGGTTTACACAAGATATATGCTACAAATAAACATAACTCACAACCTGGCAGCAGTGAAGTTAACAGAAATAGTGGTTTAAATGTCTTGTTGAGACAGACCATTTTACTGAAATATTTGAAGTTGGTAACCAAAGAGTCTGATCAGTTGGTTGAATTGTGTAGTAAATCAGTATTAATTATATTATACAGGACACAGACATGTCCAGGTTTATAAAAGTTGTTTAATGTTTTGTGTTTTTGTTCATGCAAATTAGCGTAGTCCGTTTCTGGCACATAATAAAAATTAGAAATTAAAATCTATATACATACTTTTTTTTACTAGGAAATTTCTTAATCTCATTCATGTGTTGCATTTTAAATAATATAGGAATTATAAAAGTTTGAAACTTTATTTACTTAAACTTTGTTGTTGTTTCAGTCGATTATACTCAGTATGGGAATGTAATCATGACCTGAAAAACAAAACCACATTTCAGTTGACTAGTTCAGTCAACTTGTGTCAGTTTCATGTCAAACTGTGAAAACATGTTAGCATTAGGGTCTCAAAAGACATGTTCTTGCCTCTTAAACAACAGCATCAGGCAGCAGTGAGACAGAGCGCAAGTCTTGAACACGTGAATCAAAATAATCAGTTTAAACACTTGGGAGCAGGTGTGGAAAATTCAGCGCAAAATATGTCTCAATTTGCACATCTGTGTTGTGTTTCACAGACTGTTGTCTTATCTGGAGTAAAATAACACCCTTGGAGAATGTTTTAGTGAGAAAGGATTAATTAATCAGTACCACTATTCATATGTCACTCAGCTTTCATTTTTATTTTGTCTCAAGCTTTTTGTCAATTCACTGTGCCTTTTAAACCCTCCATGATCATCTGCACTCTTAGCAAATGCAATGCTAAATTCATGCTCTATGTAAACACACATTGCAGATACATCAAGGTACATTTTGCAATATGTTTGTACCCAGGCGTATATATCTCACATTCAGAATCCTCAAAGGGGCAAAAATACTGAACTGAAATATCCCTATTATATAACTGATCTGAGTGTGATCTACTTATTTAGTTTTAGTTTGTCTGAATAGTTCTTAAATAGGTATACATTCACATTTGTCCTGTTGTTGAGACATTTCCTTTAACAATTGCTACAGTAACAGTAGTAAAATAAAGACACAAGTCTCGTGGATGTGCCTGGAGACTGAAGACTGATATTTCTCAGCAAGCATGATTGCAGCTCTCTCAGCCAGGAAAAAACATGTCAAAAAACATGACATAAATATAACTTGCTGCAGCCGTAGTGGTGCCTTCAACATGTTTGTTTGTTTGCTTGTTTGTTTGTTTAACAGAACTTCAGTTACTAACATTTTTATTTAATTATCACTGAACTTTTTTTCTGTCTTTTTTCCTGAGCCTGTTGACAGTTTACTATTTCAACCTTCACTTCACCGGGATGCACAATTACTAGTCAGTACCATTAGCCCCCTGCCTGATTAGCCTTCGTGAACGAGGCACTCATTTGTTAAGACGTGTCATGATATCAAAGCATGTTCCGTGCAGGTGCTATTCACAAATGTACATCTGGTCCTCAGTGTTGAAATGCAGTGTGGTGTGTGTTGTGTATTACATAAAATGAAGAAAGCTTTGCATTCAGAGCAGGCCACAGGAGCACACCCCGTGTCCAGGTAGCATTTTAAAGAGCTTTAAAAACATGCAGCATAGGTGATTGATGACTTCCACTCACAGTAAAATGATACAGCTCCTTTATCCCATACCTCCTACTTTACATTCAGACCTGATATTAAAGTGCAAATTAACTTTGCATTTCTAATGAAACCACGACTGCCTTAGCCAGGAATCCAGGAGTGCTGGAACACTAGTCTAGCACTTAACTGCTGAGTTATGGCTGAATCTAATGTAATCATGCAGAGTGATCTCTGAATGGTAGAATTTAATTCATTTGTATTGTGCTTTGGAGATTGCAATAAACTCACATTTTAAAATTCACATGGGTTTTAAAAAACGTATTCATATTAATATCATTATTATTATTATTATTGTTGTTGTTGTTGTTAGTAGTGGTAATTGTAGTAGTAGTAGTATATTATTCATGCTTATACTGTGTTATTTTATAGCTGAAATGTTTGTGTGATAATGACTGACATCAAAACAAGAGGCATGACATGCACAAGGCGGTACTGTCACAGAAATACATTTTCAGTATTTATTGTACATTTGATGACAAGTATTGAACAAATATTAATATGTTTACTAGGGGTGTGACGAGATGCTTTTTCCGTGAGACGAGACGAGAGACGATACAAGACTTTTAGACATTAAAAAAAAAATGAATACTATGTTTGAAAACCTCAAGTGATTAGGCTTTGTGTTGCGATGCTGGTGAGCCAGGTTTGTGGAACATGATAAAATTCATTACAACAGCCTAGCCTTGTAATGTGTGTGTGTGTGT
>JBBMFX010000017.1:10787308-10799505 GCA_037832545.1 Rhabdalestes septentrionalis
GCCGGCATCGAAAAACTTCCAGAAATACTCTGATTTACTTCTCTTTCTGTCTATCTCCCTCTCCCCCCCCCCCTCTCTCTCTCTCTTACCCTTTCTTGCTGTCTCCCCCTCTTCACACTGTGCACTACAACCTGCTCAGCGAAATGCTGTGAGCCAAGATTTGACGCACTGGCTGAAGCCCTCTAACTCCCCCTTAAGATTGGTCAGCCATGTCGAGCTTTTATCCGATTCTTTATAGGTTTGTCCATCCCTGGCCACTCTTCTCTATCGGACACTAATTCATTCTTAATAGCCTTAATTCCTCATGGATCACGACAACACTGCACCTGTCAGTCTGATGATGATGTAGGAGGCTGGACAGGCGAATGAAACAGGTGCAGAGGAAGGATAAACTCATTTATTATCTAAGAAGTGCTGGACCTTCCCTCTTTCTGCTTTTGGTGTTGATGTAAAGTTTTCACTGTGGAGCCCATTCGGAGTTAACAAGGGATTCTGACAATTATGAACGCTACAGATTGAAATAAACAACAGAGTCACAATATTCCGAGGCATTTTGGCAGAGCCCATAGCAGTACGAAATGAGCACTGCTGCTGATTTATGTGTCACAATGATGGGGCCATAAGCTCCCGTCTTCATATCTTCCCTGCGTTTTATTATATCTGTCTCAAGGAGCTAACAGCCCAGATCCTATTCTTTGTTTGCAAAATGTCAGCTTCCATATAGGGCTCATCACACGTTGCCTGTGTTCCAAAACATCTCTGCTGAAATAAAGGCAGTAAACTAATCCATATTTGTCTGCAGGTGTATTTATATCTCCACGCTCTGCATGAACTGATTGACACCAAGACGTGCATATACACTGGAGTATCAGAAAGAAGCAGTTTGTGAAAGCAAAAATAGCTGAAGAGGTGAAAGACTGATGGAGGAAGAGAGAGAGAAGTGGGTGAGATGGAGAGAGGAATATGCATGCAGCAGTGCCCACTATAAGCATATTAACCAGCTCTACTTCTGAGCTCGGTGACCTGAATCAGCAAAGGAGGCTGCAGGTACTCATCCACTTCATCATTAATCTCTCATTTCCCAGCCTATACACTCTTTCAGTACACCTGTCCTCCTTTCCTCTGCTCTGATCTCCTTCCCCATTTTGTCCCGTCCTCTATTTCCCGCTTTTCTGCTCCGTTCTCTTCTCCTGTTGTTTTCTCCCCTCATTCCACTCAGTAATTTTTGTTATTTTTACCTTCCTTTCTGTCCTATTTTTCTTTCCTTTTCTTCTTATCTTGTCTCCTCTCCACATCTCTTGTTTTTGTCACCTTATCTTATGTCTATGTCTTCATTTTCACCTCCTTTCTGTTGCACCCTCTGCTCGTGTGTTCGTCTGTTTCCTTATTTCCTTTTTTCTTTCTTCTTTTTGTCCCTTCTTATCTATTCACCTCTGCTTCCTTCCCCCCTCCTTTCCTTTCCTCTCCTCACCGTTCACTTTGTTTTATGGTGTTTGAGATCCACCTGACCTGCTTTGAGCTCTGTCTAGCCCAGCTTGAGTTTTATAAAGATTCACAAATAGTTTTTTTTTTTTTTGCTACAGAGGGCTGTGGTGAACTTTTGAATCTGTTTGAAACATGTTCTCAATGGGCATACCTTCTTTTATGTGACCCTTTACAAATAGTGGTCAGTGCCCTAACTTAACAGTGTGCGTGCCGCATTTACAAAGTGGTTCATTAACACACACAGAGACAGAGAGAGACAAGATAGGGCAAGAGAGAGCGCACAGCAGCTGTTCATTAAAATTCACTCAGGTCTGGCATTTGGACCCGCAGTGGCTTGCCAGATTTGCACATCTTAAGCCCCTGGCCAAGATTAAGCACGCACCACTTTATGTTTCTGATTCAGGCTGTGACGAAGGCTCCAATTACCAATATTTTAGGGGATAAATACATCTGCCTACTATAGACTCCCACTCAGTTGTAGAATTTGTCATTAGGGAATGCGTGAAGGTATAGGCCCGGGTTGCAACATTAGACAAATGTTGCAGTTGTTTTGCCACCACATTAGCCCCCCACTGCCACCCTGTTTATGGGAAGCCGGTCAGCTGAACAGATTGCCTCTTAGCTCCACACTGTTCAGTGCCACTGAATCCTTCACTTAACGCCCTCTTCCGTTTTTTTTTCCTGTTTCCTCATTTCTCCTTTGTAGTCTTCTTTGTATGCAGCATGTTTCTGAGACCCTGGAGCGTTGACAACATTTCGTAGGCACCCCACAGTGAGTGTGAATGTGGATGTGTGTCAGAGAGAAAGCATGTTTGGCAGCATGGAAGCCCCACGAATAGTGCACAGATCACATGGAATAGTTGCTGCTCAGCCGTGTCTCCCTACAGCTGAGGCATTACATGCCACTGCTCTGCTGTTATGACTCTGCTCAGGGCATCAGTCGCACACACGTACACGCACAACTGTGAGCAAAGCATTTCGGAGACCTGTGAGAGAAGGTTGAAGCGTCTACAGAAAGTGGCATCCTGGGGAGAGAAAGTAGATCCCTCCTGCTGGACAAATGTGTGTGTGTATGACAGAGCAAGTGAGAGAGAAATAGAATAGCTGGGAGGAAGTGTGCAGGAGATACAGGCAACACAGTAGAGAAAAAAGGCACTTAAGAGAAAGTATAAGGCTGAGGAAGCAGGAGCAAGGATGGTGAGCAGGGACATCAGTGTGTGTATGAGCCTCAAATGTGCCGCTTCAAAGAAATGCTGTCAAAAACTGCAGTATTTTTTTTTTTATTCAGTGTTTCCCACACTGCATTGCAGTAAGTCCAGTTAAACAGAGCAAGTAATGCCCTCCTTGTATTGAAATATGCATCATTGTTAGTTGTGATACCCACAGTGTGCCCAGAAAATCGTACTGTGACATAAGATGACGATATGAAGATGAATATTTAATAGCAAGCTATGAGCTATTTTTTTTTAACGAAAATTTCAAATTCTTAGTGAAATGTTTTGTAAAGGACTTTATTGGAGGCCATTTAATGAGTGTAGTGTTGTCGGTCAAAGTCAGAGCCTTTATGATTGTTCATTTGAAAATGAAAATGAACTTTTTGCCTATTATGGCTTAACATTTTCACTGGTTAAACGATCATTTAGTCCATGTTCCTGTACACCACATAACATTCAGAATTTTACTGCAAGCAACACTGTCAACTCTGCCAAATAGAGTTCTTTTTGCTGCTGTCTGGCACAGTAGACCTGGACTCTGGAGGAGCACAGGAAGCATTTTAGACCAGTGCATCTTGATATTTGATGTTTTGGGAAGGGGTTGTCGTTGTCATTTTTTGTTTGTTTCTTTCATTTTTTCCCTTGATTCTCTCCTACACTCTCTTTTTTTCATTCTCTCTCCTGGTTGAACCTCCTAGTTTTCTGCGCTTCCAGCTGTAAAACAAGGCTGCTCATAAGACTGTTTCTGCTCTCGTCCAGTTCCCTCGCTCGTTTGCTGCTCTAAGCTCCTTCCTCCAAGCACTCCACTGTCAACCAATTGTCTCCCTGCAACAGCTGCTCTTGACAAAGCCAATAAATCACTCTCTTAACACAGCAGTAGTGCGCTCCCCCTCATCCTTTTAGTGCACAGAGACATAACACCAGCACACACGTTTACTAGTGCTGCTCAGGCTGATCTATGAGTGTTTGGTTTGTGGTTTTTATACCTATGGTGATCCACTGCAGTACCATATTCATTTATTTTGTCTGCTATAATCTCAGTTAAGCCTGCACTTAACACATTTTACCTTTGGAGGAATTTATCATCATTTTCCATTCATTCGCTGGAACGTGCGGCCATGTAAAACATTTGCAAGATTATTTTTAGTTCTCAGGCAAGCTAATACCTTAGTCATTGATTGTGTTATCATGCCCTCCCCCAAAGTAAGCTGTTGCTAAATACCTAAGTGCCTGCTGACTCCCACTCCACTGTACGTGGGTAAACACATGCATTTGGTGGCTCAGATGAGTCATCTAGCCCTGGAGAGAGAGAGTTTCACTGATGGTGGGAGAAGCAATTGCTCAATAATTAAGCAAATTACATTTTTCCGCTCCTCTAAATTATTTTGCCAAAGATCTGAATCGTACCAACTAAACTGGCTGTTCCCGGGGCCTCATGCTGATTGTCCATTCGTTTACTCATGCATAATTGATGAAACAAAATAACAGGCGCGGTGTCGAAGTTCTTCAAGCTGATTTCCTGTTCCGCAGCACTCACATCATTTTCCAAGGCTCAATATCACCTCTCTCCATGCAGGAGATAGGCTCTCATCCTTTGCCGCAATTCTGCCTTCTCTCTGCGCTGTCAGCAGGCTTTAAAGAGAATTCAATCAGGGTGTGCTCTCTATCTCTAGTCCAAGGTGGCCTCACCGATTTAGCGGAATCGCAATAAGATATGACTGGCTGGGGGGGAAACTGTGCCAATAAGCGGAAACATTCGGAAGCGGGCACCATGTCAGAATGCATAATGCCAGAGTGTGTGTGAAGAGTGTTGCAAGCACTGCTGTACCCAACAGCACAACCTCCCTCACCTGACCTTTTACCAGCCCTGTCTGTCTGTCGCAACCTTTTCTTTGTACGTTTGCTGTTCCAGTGCCTTTAGCCATTGACACACGAAAAAGATAGACACAGACTTATACAGAGAACATACACACACACACACATGCACTGGACTTTCTGTCAGACAAGGTAATTATAAAGTTCATCCTGTCATCCTTTCAGTTTCCTGAATGAAAAATTATGATTGCTTTAGCATGAGCAAGTCCTGTCACCTTGAACAATGGAAGTTCTTGCATAATTAGATGCGATGTGCAGTTGCACAAGAGATGAATATTAAAGAGGATTCATGCTCACCCCAACAAGGCCTTTAGGTGCTGACCATGAGTGAGCAAGTAGCAAGACCTTTGAGTTCCCTCCTCTTTATGTGAGGCTGGAGATCTGCCAGTTTTCTTCTGAAGGTTGTAGGGTAAGGATACCTTGGGCACTTGTACAGAAAACTCTTACAAGCTGAAACTTTAAACTTGCTTCTGATACGCTTTTGTTTGCGTGTTTATTTGCTGGTCGAGTTTTGCAAGTTAATCCTTTTACATTTGCAGCCATCAGGTGTTATTGTAACCCTTTAATGACTGTGCAACATAGAACATAGAAAAGTTGTTTTTCACAATCAGTTTAATTTCTCATTTCCAAAGCCATTTGTGAAGCAAATTGTTACTTTGATGGAAAAAATTAGTTTAATGTGTCTAGCGAGCTGAATTCTTTTTTGAAGCTGTGTGCATGTTCGCTTAAGGAAACCATTGCAGTGCACCCAGCAGCAAAGCCAGCATGGCGCTTCTTTTATATACAGAGAAAACACAGTGCAGCTCCGATTCTAAATGCTTTGTATTATTCCTGCTGTGGACCGATCTTAATGAGCTAAAGAGGCCAAAGTCTCTAAAGGAATTATTGGTGAGACATTAGGTTTGATAAGGTGAACTTTGTGTTGTCATTGCTTTGATATTTTTATGCAGGCGTGCACTAAGGTTGGAACATGTGTCACGGTCAAATGACATGTTTAGCAAATTTTTGTAAATAACTGCTATGAATTATGCAGAAATAACTATAGAGAGTAATCAACTTGTGAGAAAGGGAAATGGAATTATGGACAAACACATTGTTATAGTTAATGCTCTTTGTAATGAGTGTTGATGTTTTGAATGTGCAAACTGAAACCTCTATAGTCAAGTGCCTATTGAAATGAACAGTGTTCTCACAGATTGTAGAGGGTAGATGAGCACATGCGCACACACACACACACACACACACACACACACACACACACACACACACACACCTGTTGACTATCAGGAATAACCTAGAGTAGCAGACATGGTGGAGCCAAGACCAGTGTATCAGGGATGCCTAAAGGACCTAGAATGGAATCGCTGACCGGACTCTACGGCAACCTAAGATACACACTCGCCCACACACACACACACACACACTTGATTTTCTGTGGGACAAGATCCATAAACCACAAATAGAAGTGGTTGGCAGCTCTTTCTCGTACACTATTGCCCTACATGCAGTTGCTAGACAGCCGTTTCAGAAAGTATTTACAACAAACTGTAACACAGCAGACCCTATGCCAAAAGTGAGTAAGCTATTCAGGTGTAAATAGACACGATATACTTTATTTATGTGTTAGCGTGGACCAGTAGGGAACAGCAGGAGATGCTTTCTCCGGAGTAAAGGTCGGTGTGGACAGATGAGCTGAAATGCGTCAGTTATATGGCACTTCTGCGGGCAGATCTGGAATGGACAGGGTTTCTTATTTCTAATGGTAAGGATGTGGGCATCAAGGAGCCTTCATTACACCATCACTGGGAAACAGTATCATACACACACATCTATACACGCACATCATCCCCTGCTAGAGCAGTGAATGATTTGTAGACGCCTGCATGACTGTTATCTTGGGTAAGCAGCTGCATAAAACTTAAGGGCTGACACTGTCAGTTATAGTTGTGATCTAGTAATCTAAGGACTATTTCTGCAATGAATCAAATGATCAGTTTAAAAACAAGGACAAACCATAATGGTGGACATTTATGGTGGACAACAAGGCATTTATAGACATACTAATGCTTTACCTGATAAAGGTGAAACTTTTTAAAACCAGGAGAAACTTAGATCTAGAAAGGCTTTTATTAAAAGAGAAAAAAGAAACACTATGCAGATAGATTCATGCAGTGTGTCCAACAGACTCTTTAAAAGAAAGCAGTTTGAAAATGTTATGCAGTTTGCCAGCAGATTATTGCAAATTTGTTAACAAGGTAAATTTAGTCGACTCTTTTTAAGTAAACTGGGTAATCCAGCAATCATCAAAGCTGTAGATATGACTGTCCCAAAGAATTTGAATACTTAAGTATTCATTAGTTAACAATGGAATAAAAATGACATTAATTGTTACTATATGCATTTTTTTTAATAAATGAAGTATAGATGGTTTTGTTTAGATGTTTCAGAAAGCACATATGTGGATGAAGTTTAAATAGAAACTTACAATATGTTTAATGATGGCCTCAAATATCCAAATAAAGTGATGATTATCTGAGTAGCATATTGCTACTAGTCCTTGGTGTGGGTGAAGGTAAGCCAGAAACTCCACAAGGATCAAATCTGTTTGGTGTGGTGAGTTCCTTCAGTGGATGAGGCTTCTGCAGCAGCATCATGAAGATCCTCCTGACTTCAGATAATCCTGTGGCTCAAAAAACACAATTTGATTTTGCTCAGTTCAAAGAATACTGTTCTTTATCAAAAATAGGTAGAATAAGTCAAATAAAATAACTAAAAATGAATACAATAAAAAATAAAGTACATAAAAGTAATGCACTAAAGTGATCTAAAACAAATTAAAAATTAAATGATAATGATAAGTGCATGTCTGGAGGCCACTGCACATTGTGTGGCTTTGGCCAACTTGCCACACTCGATTCTGACATGTTTCTAATATATGAAAAGGAAAAGAAAAGGAGTTCAGGCAGGTGCTTTTAGCAACCTTTTAGCAAAGCCTAATGCTGGAACCAGATTTTCCAATGGCAGAAAGTCTGCCACATGCCATTATTGTCAGCACTTTGAGTCAAACAATCAAAGGCTGTCGCGAGGGGGTCGGAAAGGTGCGCTTGTTACACAGGCTTAATTTTTTCATGAGGGAGATGATGACTTTTACACATGCGAGGCAGATATTGTAATACGTATTCAAAGGGGTGTGGAGAAGTTATTTTCTACCTGTTAATCATTTTGTGCCAGAGACCATGCCCTCAGAGAATGATCTAAAATAGATGATGTGTCAAAGTGGGTTTGCATTTTCTTTCTCTCTCTCTCTCTCTCTCTTTCTCTGAATTTTGGGGCAGGCTGTCTGATCCACAGATCTCACACTGTGTACCTCATGAAAAGATGGTGCCAGTGTGCGTGTGAGAAATGATGCCATTAGTCTGCACACGCAGCACATGTCAAGTGAGCGTGTAGGGTACCTGCACAGTGCTGTGAAATTTTGAGTGATTATTCCAAACGACAAGTTATACAGCATGTGAGAGCTGGGAACAGTTACATCACACTTTTCCCCTGAAATTGTGCTTAGAAAAGACATATAGTTCAGATGTGCTCAAAATATAGTTCAGAAATCTTAAGAACTAATACGGCTAATGAGTTTGATGAGTTGTCGACCATGACATTTTTCACTATAGGTAATCGAAAATCTGCTGTTTTAATGTAAGTTTTTACCCATTTGTTCAAACAAAAACTGTGTCTTACAGCTAAGATATTTTGGCTTACACTTAGAGGCAAAAGAGTCATCTTTTGTAAAGTGTTTTTAATCATGTTTGTTTGGAATAAGGACTCACACATATTAAACTAATGTCCAGGCTTTAACTTTAACACTCTGCATTATTGCTGACATAAATGATTCTTTTGAATCAGTTCTAAACTTCTTTCATGTATAAAAACTTCTTAAATGAAATGTGGTCAAACAGCACATTTTCTTTGGTATGTGCTGTCATTTTGTTTGGTATAAGCAGGTAAATACAGTAATAAATTCATTTAATTAATAGAAATATAAATACAGGGCTTTAAGAAGAACAAAATGTAGAACATGAGAACACTCGTGCTGCTTAAGCTCCACAGAGGAAATTATGGACTGGGCATCAGCCAATCAGCAGTAAGGAGAAAAAAAAATATTCTTGGATTGGCTCCTTTTTTTGGCTCTCTCCCCAAAAATTCATTCAATTCCCAGTTTTATCCATTTGGAGATAATGGAATGGCTCTCAGTGTAGTCTCACTCTTCACTGGAGTCCCAGAGCCTTAGAAATGGCTTTGTAAGCCTTTTCAGTTTGAAATATCAAAAACCTTTTCTTATTTCTTTTGAAATAAGCTATAGTGTAAGCCTTTAAACCTAACCCTTTTTTTCCCTTTTGCTTAAAATATTTTCATTAAGTGATATACATGTACATATACAGTGGCTTGCAAAGGTTTTCGGCCCCCTTGAACTTTTCCACATTTTGTCACATTACGGCCACAAACATGAATCTATTGTATTGGAATTCCACATGAAAGACCAATACAGAGTGGTGTACACTTGAGAAGTGGAACGAAAATCATACATGATTCCAAACATTTTTTACAAATAAATAACTGAAAAGTGGGGTGTGCGTAATTATTCAGCCCCGTTTGGTCTGAGTGCAGACATTGCCTGATGAGTGCTAATGACTAAATAGAGTGCACCTGTGTGTAATCTAATGTCAGTACAAAACTGTGACAGCCCCAGAGTTGTTTAAGAGAATATTGGGAGCAACATCATGAAGTCCAAAGAACACACCAGACGGGTCAGGGATAAAGATATTGAGAAATTTAAAGTAGGCTTAGGCTACAAAAATACTTCCCAAGCCTTGAACATCCCATGGAGCACTGTTCAAGCAATCATTCAGAAACGGAAGGAGTATGGCACAACTGTAAACCTACTAAGACAAGGCTGTCCAACTAAACTCACAGGCCGAACAAGTAGAGCGCTGATCAGAAATGCAGCCAAGCGGCCCATGGTGACTCTGGACAAGCTGCAGAGATCTACAGCTCAGGTGGGGGAATCTGTCCATAGGACAACTATTAGTCATGCACTGCACAAAGTTGGCCTTTATGGAAGAGTGGCAAGAAGAAAGCCATTGTTAAAAGAAAACCATAAGAAGTCCTGTTTGTAGTCTGCTACAAACCATGTGAGGGACACAGCAAACATGTGGAAGAAGATGCTCTGGTCAGATTAGACCAACATGGAACTTTTTGGCCAAAATGCAAAACACTATGTGTGGTGGAAAACTAACACTGCACATCACTCTGAACACACCATCCCCACTGTCAAATGTGGTGGTGGCAGCATCATGCTCTGGGGGAGCTTCTCTTCAGCAGGGACAGGGAAGCTGGTCAGAGTTGATGGGAAGATGGATGGAGCCAAATACAGGGCAATCTTGGAAGAAAACCTCTTGGAGTCTGCAAAAGACTTGAGACTGGGACGGAGGTTCCCTTTCCAGCAGGACAACAAACCTAAACATAAAGCCAGGGCAACAATGGAATGGTTTAAAACAAAACATATCATTGTGTTAGAATGGCCCAGTCAAAGTCCAGATCTAAATCCAATCAAGAATCTGTGTCAAGATCTGAGAACTGCTGTTCACAAACGCTGGCCCTCTAATCTGACTGAGCTGGAGCTGTTTTGCAAAGAAGAATGGGCAAGAATTTCAGTCACTAGATGTGCAAAGCTGCTAGAGACATACCCTAAAAGACTAGCAGCTGTAATTGCAGCAAAAGATGGTTCAACAAAGTGTTGACTCAGGGGGCTGACTAATTACGCACACCCCACTTTTCAGTTATTTATTTGTAAAAAATGTTTGGAATCATGTATGATTTTCATTCCACTTCTCAAGTGTACACCACTTTGTATTGGTCTTTCACGTGGAATTCCACTATAATAGATTCATGTTTGTGGCTGTAATGTGACAAAATGTGGAAAAGTTCAAGGGGGTCGAATACTTTTGAAAGCCACTGTATTCAGTGTTACTATGACTAATCAAACCAGTCAAGTTTAAATAAATCCAGTTATCAACAGAATGCTGTTAATTAGTTGATTAATTCACTTTTTGGGTCATAACGTTTCCACATAAAACTGCTGGATATTTCCTGTTTTAAATGAGGTGGTAATTTAAAACTGTTCCAAGCAATCAGCATTCAGCACCACCAGTAACCTGATCACTGGCCTGATCAAGAACTCTTTTTTTCACTGGATATGCATCAACATATATTGCTTTGTTATGCGAGAATGCTATTCATAAGTATCTCACCGTTTGGCGTAACAAAAAAAATCCAGACATGTGGAAATAAGAAAATTAGAAATTTTGAAAGTCCTTCAAGAAGCCTGGAGAACTGCCCCTCAAGACAAGAATAAAATTACAAGAAACTCTGGCTGTGTGGAAGTACAATTTGACCAAATGACTGGTGGCTTAGGAATGTTACATGGTTCTGAAGGTGTTACATATATGTGTAAACAGAAGTAACCAGATGCTTTTTCTTTTCATTGAATATCAGTAGTGAGACTCTCTGTATTTGTACAGCTAGTAAAGATCTAATATCAGCTAATATCTTATATTATCTTATCTTCTTGTCTCTACAATTCCAGTTATTCCTCTATGATGCCTCATTCCTGGCTATAATCTTCCACCGAATGCTAATTCAAATTGAAGGTATCTGGGGTGCTTTAGAAGGGCCTTCCTCTTCCCGCTTCCCTCCACGCCATCTGTGTTCCTCAGACTCAAGACATGGCTGATGGCTTGGCCTTCACTGCCCTCGAAGGCTTAACTATATCAGAAGCTAAGGCTGAACTTCAGCCATTGTGCCAGGTCCTGGACCCAAGCCATGGCATCTCACAGCCTGCTCAGTCCTGACCATCTTGTGGGGATGGCACAGGCCAGCTGGTCGATTTGGAAGCCTCTTGAGGTCCTCTTTATTCCATGAGGCTAATTTATCTTTGGTTAGCACTGAGGGATAGTTGAAATGACCATGTAACAAGGTATTCATGTTCTGATGTAAACAAGACTATAAGTTTGGTGCCTCTATAGTAAAGCTGCTAGAGCAAAGTTGGCTCCACCCCCCTCACACTGAGAAAATAAACGTTATACATACAGTGCAATAGTTTCCAAGCTGATATGCCAAATGATGCTGGAGGTTTGTCAAAAATGCTGACAATTACACTAAGTCTTCATTTAATTCTTGTAGCTAATCACATTTAATTTAATTGGTAATCCGTTGGTTAGGTATGGTTGAGTTCACTTTGTAAATAACATTAGTTTGTAGCTTACTGTAGTTCCCCATTAGCATTTTAGTTAGGTGTTTGTGGCACAGCTTTGTTCCATAGAGCTGATTGATGCTGTGTGGATGAACATTTTTTGTTGTTTCCTCTCTCACATACAGTGTTGGGCAAGTACCTTTAAAAAAAGTAATTCGTTATGGTTACTAGTTACTTCACACAAATAGTAACTGCGTTAGTAACTGAGTTACATCACTATAAAAGTAATTAATTACCATGCAAAGTAATTTTTGCGTTACTTAAAAAAGAAATCACATTTAATATAAAATAAATATAAAACATTTTACACTAATTAC
>JBBMFX010000017.1:10814127-10826937 GCA_037832545.1 Rhabdalestes septentrionalis
GAGAGAGAGGGAGAGAGAGAGAGAGAGAGAGAGAGAGAGAGAGAGAGAGAGAGAGAGAGAGAGAAAGAGAGAGAGAGGGAGGGAGATAACGGAAGAGGAGGGGGAGAAAGACACTTCAGCACTGGATGGGGACAGGAGGGAATGCCCAGTAGATGCAGCTGCCAATAATAGCACACATTAGAGATTGAGTGAGCGCAGCCACGCTGAGGAGAGGAGAGGAGAGGAGAGGAGAAGGGAGGAAAGGAGAGGAGTGCAGCACTACAGCACTATGAGACTCAAGCAGAGGCAAGCAGATAACTGAGGAAGAGTGTATCGGTGCGGTGGAGCTCAGAAGCTGTGAGAGCGAGGGAGGTGGAAGTTAGAGACTGTGAGAGAGGAAAACAGAAGAGAAGGATAGAGTGGAAGTTGGAAGCTGTGGGAACTCTTCAAGCTTCCTGTGGAAAGCAGCCCTGAGGTCAGCAGACAGCTGAACTGGACTGCCGAGGTTTCCTGGACAAGGGCTGGACACATGGGCAGATAGACCTCTGGGGCTTCCCATAGACCTGCTGTCTGGGCTCCTGCCTGGCTTTTAGAAGATTTTACCAAGGCTGATGGTTACTCTTGACTGTTCCTGTCCACTATCCACCAGCCTTATCAGCCATAGACACTGAAAAGAGACTGGCTCCATTTGTTGGAGCTCCAGAGAGTTAGTTTGAAGCTTCTGACCAGCTTATTCAGAGAGACATGGTAGAGTATGAACTGCAGAGCATAGCCGCAGCCCCAGAGCATGGAGAAGTCAAGTAGCGAGGAATCCGCCATCCACCGCAGCCCCTCCGTGGACAGCCGTGACTCAGACTTTGCTCGAGCGTCCACCTCAGGGCGCCCCTTCTCGGGACGAGGTTTCACGGCAGGTGCCTTCTACGGCTCCACGGGCCCACGCACTCAACAGCAGCAACCCGGCACGGGCCAGGGCGGCACGACCACAGAAGACAAGAGTGGCAACAAGTACAGCAAACCCAAAGGCAGCAAATACGTGGTCTTTTACCTGGATCTATCCTTTGTGTTCCTTTTAGAATTCAAGAAGTGCAACATGGCAAGGGGCTGTCTGTGCTGTTTGAAGTACATGATGTTCCTCTTCAACCTCATCTTCTGGGTAAGTGTTGTTTTCTTTTTATTCTCTTTCCCTGTCATCCTCTCAGCTTCCTTTACTGAAGTGCTATTGATGTGTGAGTGTGTTTTAAGCAAGCCATCCATGTCACTCTATTTTTTGATTAGCAACAAGTAATGTAAAGCTTAAATGATGATGGTCATCCTCTGTATTTCTAAAACTGAATGCAGTATGGTGCTGTTTCTCTGCATTACGTCAGGCTCACAGTGCCATGTGCTCTCATTTACGAACATGCTGCTATTTCTATCTTCCATTGAGTGTCTTGGGGTGGCCCATGGGAAAAAAAATTCGTTTGGCTGATGTAGTATTTTGCCCTGAGAACCCAGAGCCTACAAACTGATCTGAAGAAAGCGTTTACAAGCATGAACACTCCTAAACTTAATGTAAAATAACTTATGGTTTAATTCTGCAAACTGTTACAGTTTCTGCTTATGTAAAATCAAGAATTTACAGATTCATAATAAATGAACAATATTTCCAGTTTTATTACAGTATCAATTGGTGCAACATACGAGTGTCTGATTCCCTGCCTTTGCTGGCATGCTATATTACACCCTTGGGCAAGAGTCTCAACACTCCAGCACTTTACCACCTGAACAGGTGTGTGTACATTTTGTGTAAACATTCCTGGTAAAAAATACATTTTGTGGCGACTTTCTATAGAAACCTCTCCACAGTCAGCTAACATAAAGATAAAATAGCATTTGCTGGAAATGTTAGCACAGAGTTTAAATTTCAAGTTTAACTACTGGGCAAAATATACAATAAAAATATAGTTTTGTCCCAGGCCATTTTATAATTTTTTTCCAGTTTGTTAAATTTAGCAAATAAATAATAAAAATGGATTAAAATGTTCCGAAGCAAATGTTCTGTGGGATATGAAGGGTGGGTTGTGCATGGTATAATATTTTGTTTAACTTTTATTATAAAGATGCAAAATTAAACTGACCACACTGCCATGCTGTTATTGAGGGCCGGTGTTGGCCTAGCATGCCCATGTTTGTGAAATATGTGTATTTCTCAGGAGTACTCAGGCAATGGATTATAGGCTTATGGAAAGAGAGTGGGATATATGTGTGTATATTTGTGTGTGTGTGTGTGTGTGTGTGTGTGTGTGTGTGCATGCATATATATGTGTGTGTGTTTGTGTGTGTGTGTCTGTTTGTGTGTGTTTTTGTGTGTGTGTGTGTGTGTTTGTGTGTGTGTGTTTGTGTGTGTGTGTGTGTGTGTGTGTGCGCGCGCATGTGTCGGACAGTGGGCTCTGTCCATTGTGTGAAGGCACTCATGCATAAACACTGAAAACCATAGAGTTTACCTCACTAACATGCGCACACACACACACACACACACACACACACACAGACCGTCCCAGAAGCCTTTATCTGGGGCACATCTGACGCAATGTGCAGCATAAGTATAAAGAACTGCTGCAATGTGTGCTCTTGTGCTGTTTTGTCCCATGAAGAGGTTTGAAAACAGGGATGGAGCAGAGAGTGTGTGTGCGTCGTTTGTGTGTGTGCGTTTGTGTCTCCGTAATTCTGTAACTCAGAACCCCTGGAGAGCCAGTCTGAGCTTTGATTTGTTGGTTTATACTTATTGTGTTGTCCTGCTGGGTGCCAAAGTCCACATAGCCATGGTGTTGGTAAAAAGGCGATCGTGAAGGTGTGGATGCAGGGCTTAGTTGAACTGCTGTAGGTCATTATGGCACTGAGATTCTGTCATAGTGTGCTGGAGTCTGCCCTCACTGATGCTCCCTCAGGGACTCTCACCACTCAACAGAGATTTTGCCCCCTCTGGGGTGAAGCATACATTTACAACACTCACACACACACACACAGACACACACATACTCACACACAGACTTGTGTGGGTGGGTGCTTAGGTTTTGCAGATCCCCAGACAGGTGCTGTTGGCTCCTTTTGTACAATAATTGGGATTTGGTAATAGTTGATCCACAGATATTTTTTCAGAAAAGGATCACCATAGGTCCCTTTCGAAATTGAGAACGTTTCAGTGTGTGTTAAGGAATTTTTTGTGTTTCTAGGTAGATAGAATCTGATGCTCTCTAGAGAGGATAGTAAGGCTAATATGAGCAAAATGTATGTCCCTTAATATTAAATATGGAAAAGTATTAGATGCTTTACAATTATACATTTCAATACAATTTAAATGAAAATGAAGACCTCTTGAAATGTGAAGACCTCTTAAATTTGAACTAGTTGAAGATCAGGAGTGTGTGGATCTGGTTTGTCAGCATGCCCTCTTGTTCTTGGAAGTTCACTCTCAGACTCTGAAAATGGCTAGCTCACTGATTGCCACAGTGGTTTGGGAGTAAATGTCTAGATTTTTCCCTCCTTGTTGGAAAAGAATAGGGGACAAAGGAAGCAGTTGTTCATATAAGGCTGTCACTGCTAATAACAAATTGTGGGACCGGATGGCATAATAGTTATATATAAAATACCTCAAACAGGCATTATCAATACTGAGAAAAGGTTAGCGAGCACTGAGGATTGTGCGTTGCTGTATCCTGACACCCCTGGGACAGTCCTGCTCTGGCTGTGGCACTCCAGGAATTGCAAGGTTACAGCTCTGTGAAGTGCTCAGTTCTGACACCCCATCCCCTACAGAGTACAGTTCTTTTGCACCGCAGGGACCAGGTGCTGCCTCCTGCCGTCTCTACCCGTGGCTTACTAGTGTAACTTGAGGCACAAGGTAAATAGCGCCAGGAGCCACAGGCATGTTGCTGTGCTCCTCTGGAGGCCTCCAGCAGTTGTTGCCGACCATCTGGCTCCTCTTTCTTACAGGGATTAGCGTAGTCTGAGCTGGGCAGCTTCAGCGCAGATTAGAGCATTTAGTGCCGGGCTGGACGACATCGTGCTCTGCTCGGGATTGAGAAAGCTGATTCCTCCTGTCCAGTGACCTATCTAACCTCTTATCGGAATGACCAGATGATGCCCATCCAAGTGCTGAACTGTGTTAATTATTATGTGTTTTAAATGAGCTTTGGCATAAAATGGATTTCTTCGTAATGTTATTTTGCCTGTGAATGGAGCCAGATTGCCTGACTAGATAAAAGCTATTAAAACCCACTCCTCTAATGTCTGCTGTGAACATTTGATATTTGGATGCTGACCATTAAGCAGTGTTTGGTATGCCAGTACAGTCCCTCTCTTCCACTCTCTTAATTTTTTATATGCTGCCAGGGTTAAACACCGCCACATAATGCATTTCCATCATTCTCCCTGCGTAGAAGAGGGGACAGCGCTATCATCCCCCTGTTACATCAAAAGAAAACCTTTATTTGACATTCTTATTCAGAGGATACTGCCAACTCAGCAACCTGCTCTTGCAGCACAGGGACTCTGAGGAGGTATCAATGCCATTCCTTTGTTTGGTGGGAGCAGCAGTGCTTGTTCATTTGCATTCATAAATTGTGATTGCTCTTGCTTTAAAGATTGCTTGGGTTTATCTACAGTTTGGTCAAAAGGAACAAAAGATTTGTACGACACTGATTCATTCATCTTGGCTGACACTTCTTTTAATGTTAGAAGAGGAGGTTGCTTATGGATAAAACACAGGAGCTGAAAGTGAGAGTGGCAATCTCAAGCTGCTTTGGCAGAAGACAGGGAATGTGCCTGTCAAATGAACTGTCAAATCCACACTGCACTATTGCAGAACTTTCCTGCACATCAACACCAGAGCACCCCTGTTTTGCTACAGGGCTTTACTGCAAGGTGCCAAACCTATCTGTTCACAACTCCCTCTCTCACTCTTTTTCTCTCATTGTCTGGCCCGCTTTGAGTGCATGAAAGTTCCCTAATCCCCCTTGCTTTAAGGGATTTAAAATGAGAAGTTTTAGTATACCATCTTCAACATAAGCGCTGTCAAAATTCAGTTTCGACTGGTAATCTGAGAGAAACGAGAGTGTACATGGAGATGAATAAGCCAGCATTTGTTTCTGTGGGCCAGCCGGGAGAATTTAAAACTGCAGAAATACATCCTTAAATATGCTGTCCAGCAGATCACAAAACAGATTAATATACATTTTAAATAGACACTATATGTTACTTAATATTGTCACAGAGTGGGGGAATTTGCGATTATCTTCTGGTACATTTTCACTGAAGTGAAATGGACCTCTATAAGCATAAAATAGTTTGTTTAACATTCTGTACATAGAACTCAATTAACTCTGCTGCTTGCTGCTGTAGAGTCATTTTTCTGGAACCAGAGAGGTCACTGCAATATGAGCACCTCTATCAGCTTTGATTTTTTTATTTATTTATTTATTTTTCGTCTGTGTGCTTAGCATATCACAACACCCCTGCAGCAAACCTCGTTAGCCCATAGGATCTATTGGGATATGTTTCACTAAGGGAGTCTTAGTGGAGGCGAACGGCTGCTGCTTCACTCACCTTTGTTCACCTACAGCATATCCACTTATGTGCCTAAATCAAAAGCTCTCTTATCTCTGTTAGTCCATTGTGTTCATCATTGTTTTTCCCTTACATATAAATAGGAGAGAACTGGATGGGGGAGTCGATCACTAAATTTTAATAAAAAGGAAGGAAACTGTCGTTACTCTCTGGTAAATGGCTCAACCGGGACACTAATTTGGTGGACAGAGCTGTGGGATTTTGCGTCCTGGCTGGACCTGGAATAAGGCTATCTTTATTTCCCTCCACCCACCCCTACCCCCAGGCTCTGCTCTGTGCCGGTGCCTCACCCTATTAAGACTAAATCCAGCCTCAGGGCCTCTGGCAGGAGCTCTGCTCTATCCTCCACCTCCCCAGCTGAGGACTTGTTTGCTTTTCTCACTCTAGACTGATTAATAAACCCAATCTGTCATCCTGTATAGTGCTTTACTTTCAGATGCTGGTGAACCAAGGAAACAGAAATTGTGAGATTTGTCTGTCGTTAAAATATGACAAAAGAAAATTAGCTGCTCCACCAACCATCTTCTGACACTTTCATTTGAAGCATGGTGCGATAAATGGTGCACTGTAGCACTGGTTGAGATCCTGTAGTAGAGACTAAGTGCTGCATTAGTTGCTGTAATCCTGCTTAACGTGTCAGCTCCAGCACCCCCGGCAAGTCAGAGGGGACGCTCTCCAAGGTATTTTTGCGTGGGTTTGTCATGGTGTGCGTGTTACAGCTGCAATGGCCTGGTAGGACCCCTGGATTTCTGCTTCCGAGGTCTGTCCAACGTGATGAAGAGGCTGATGCAATATGCCCATGGGCCTCTGGCAAGAGTTACCCCCCCCCCCCCCAATGTTAACACAATTACCTCATGGATGCACATTCAGGGCACAGTGTAAGCTCAATGAAGCATAAAATCTGTGTCAAAAGAACAGCAATCGTATTGACTTCTGAGAGGGTATAAATATCTAGATTAAATGTTCAGCTTAAGAGGATGAAACAGTAATTCATTTAATCTAGTTCTTCTCCTTGATAAAAACCTTTTTTCATTAACATATCAGAGGCCCACCGCCATAACAAGCAATCCTGCGTGTTATTTGCTGCAAGGATACATGCATATGGAGGAAGTCATATTTCATCTCCAACCACTCACTGATGAGAATATTTTGGAGCCTTAGAGGCCCACAAGCTCATTGAAATGTAAGCTGACGATCTACCCCAGCTCACAATATGGGGCGGTTTATCTATTTGTTTGTCATGTGTAATTCGTCGAAATTAAGTGACTGTGTCCTAGTGTGCTGTGACAATTTTAGCCCTACCAACCCCACAAGCTGTTCACACATCTAGAAATTCTGCATTTAATAGTCACGTTTTAGAGCATTTCACAGTCATGGTTGTCCAGATATATGTGTTGATTTGTTTTTTGTTCTGTTTTTACTTCGATGTTGCAAACCAAGTGAGCCAATTACCAAATGCATCTTGCATTTCAGTATTGTTGGTTTTATAGATTGCATAGATTTTATAGATTTATAGATTTTATAGATTGCATCCACACAGTAATTGTGGGCCAATTCCAATGTCGTTTTTCTTTTATGGTTCTGTAATAAAAAATAAAAAAAAACATTCTAATCTTGATGTCATTGTGCATCCATTGTTCCTATAACTTGCCAGAAATTTGGGGAGCCAGACAGTGAATATGTCTGGCTGCTAATCTAGCTGTCTATTCATCTCAAGCTACTTTTGAGCCTGTGAAAGCTTGAGTGACAAGGCTGTCTCCAGTGTGCTCCCTGAACTGCCTCATAGCAGACAAATTGATGCAAATCTACACCTCACCATTGAAATAATGTGAATAATTAGAATAGCACACTGGCTTTCACCACTCAGCACTTTTCTGCATCAGCCCAAAGCAGATTACACAGGAAATCGATACCTTGGTCTCAGGCGCCCTCTGCATCTTCCCTCTGATCTGATACCTAGAAATGACAACAGAACTTGTCTGAATTATACTTTTGCCACATAATGCATGAGAGAGTCGTTTTTAATTGCATGGTGTCAGCAGGGAGACTTTCTTCCGTTATCTTTCTCCTTTTTCCTCTGGCGGAGTTGGCCAGATTGGAATTTGAACCCAATTCAGTTAAATGGCTACCATGTGAGACTGCTCCCAGGTCGATCATGGGAGACGTTGATGTTGTTTAGTTCAGTTTATCAAAGGCCAATCTTCCCCATGTGCCCTCAGTCAGGTCCCCTAGGGGACAAGGGCTGCAAAGTCCAGGCACGGTCACGGACAAGATCTACACGCCATCTCCCTTGGGCGCCAGCCTCAATTGATTCTATTAGGTTTGATTGAATTCCCATCAAACCCTCATGGGCCCAGATAAGATTTTCATGCTTATTTCCTGCTTCTTTCTGCAGGAGCCAGGGAAGTGGGGCTTACGGACTCAACACACATCAGTCTGATTTGGCCTTTAGGGCATCATGGATTCAAGAAATGCGTCTTGCGCAGCTTTTTTGATAGGGCCATCTTTGTCGTCTTGGGAAGTCTTGTGCTCCTTCTCTGAATGAGAATAGGCCCAGGACAGGGCTGTATTCAACTCTAGACAGTGACAAGTAACCTTCCAGACAGGCTCAAAACTGAGAGATCCAGACAGTGATTAGTGAGGTCCATGTTGTTGACTGAGGCATTATCCTTCAGTCTCAGATTTGTTATTTGTTTATTTAATGCAAAAAAATCCTGCTTTGTTGCAACTAACCTCCTGACCTTGGTGCATTGACTAAACATTCACACAATATGCTAAAGCAGATAATCATTCATACTGTAAACCTTATTATTATTGGTGCATCATTGAATTTGGTTGCAACTAACATTTTATAAAATCACTCCCACTAAAAAATTGATGTAAATCTTTCAAAGAGCGAGACAGAGCTTTTAAAGTATGTCCAAGTACTCTAAGTATCTGAATCTGAATCCAGTTCTCATTATTTGAATATGTAGAGGACTATATTTGAACTGCCTCTCTCTCTTGAGTAATTGGGGAGGCTTTGAGCACATAAACAGAATACCAATGGCAAGCCTCATATGAACTCTATCACGATCCCACCAACCTTTTCTGTCCTTTAAAACCCAAAACAGACAAATTTCTTTCAATCCCTTCCAAGCAGCAATTACGCTCAATATAACCCAACTTAAAAGCTGTTTTGCTTTGTAGATCCCTGTTTTTCACACGAGTAAATTTTATATGTTTATGAGTTGCTCCTTCTGAACTTTGGATAGCCCACAGCATCTGATGGAGTTATAGGAAAGAATTTCTGTTAATAAGGTGTCATCAATCTCTTTGACTCAACATCCAGGACTTTCAGCTCGTGAATTATATCACACCCATTTGAGCTGTATATGGTTAATATGTGCAGTGAGCTGCAAGGAAAATTCATTGAAAGCACACAT
The DNA here is from genome assembly GCA_037832545.1 of Rhabdalestes septentrionalis. Taxonomy (NCBI): domain Eukaryota; kingdom Metazoa; phylum Chordata; class Actinopteri; order Characiformes; family Alestidae; genus Rhabdalestes; species Rhabdalestes septentrionalis. The sequence continues at coordinate 10,823,136 of JBBMFX010000017.1, forward strand.
TCCATATGCACAGATGCTTTTCTGACTTGCATTAAGCTTATGAAGTCAAACTGGCATACATAAAAGATGATTTTGCTTGGATTAGGCAAGGCACAGAATTCAACAATAACACATTGTGACAGTATGTGAAGATGTTTTGGTTTATTCAGAACTGCTAATCCACAAGTGATCCCATTCTCTTGTGTACTGTGAGGAACACCCAGGGTGTCACAATTGTTAGGAATGTGTTTTCTGCTGTGGAAAAGTAATGACTTTGCTCATTATCAGCACTTAAACATGTGCATTAAATCAACAGTTGGATCTTTGGGAAACAGCTGTTATGGAATGAATTAATAGGTGATGAATTTATGAGGGATGATTTTGTAAGGGATTAATTTCTTCTCAAGCTTTAGTTGCTCATCAAATTTTTTATCCGGAATTGCTCCTAATGTAGTTCAAGTAGTGCACCAAAGGTTATCCTTGCAATAAACTTGCTGTTGATCGGGACGCATGTGTATACAGTGTGCAGCACTGTTTTCAGGCATTTCAGTGTACCTTTTTACCTACCACAAATGTGCACAAATTATGTTTCAAATTTACACAGTAATGCGGAACAGCCTTGTGCACACCGATGAAAGCAAACATAACTCCATGGGCCTCTGAGGTCAGCGGTCCCAAATATGGGACATTTCAGATTTTCCAAAACAATCAACTACAGCTCCGTGAGTTTTTGTTCTAGAAACATATAAGTAACACCGCCAGAAACATTGAAACCTAAACTTGTCAAGTATGTATGTTTTAAAATAAAATATATTGATGGGGCTTTGTAAATAAAATAAAAGTGAAGCATGTGATTTTCTGTCCCACCGCACGCTGTAGCCACGTCCCTCATGCATTCAGATGTAAAATATCAATAGCAATGGTATGATTGGCTCATTTTGTAGCAGGGGGCGGTGAAAACACACTCCATTAAACCGCTAAAAACAAATGAACATTGTTGAGAGAAAACACTGTAAGCAGTGAATCTGCACCTGACTGGTTCCCATTATTAGCCAAAACACTGAGTGTTGTCCCAAGCTGACTCCAGGCTAGACTGTCCATCAGAGGGGGACACAGTGATTGACAGCAATCTGGTCCTCTGGCCATACCTGCACTTATATTGATGTAGACTGACAACTCAAACTGCCGCAGCTTCACTTTAATACCCTCTTTAACTCCAAAATGGTGTGCTGTTTACTCTCCTTCCAAGCCTTTTAAAGGTTGGCTTTGTCTGCTCGTGATGTTTTCTTCCCTGACAGAGCCCATCCAATCATGAATTTTTCTCCCACCTGCATTCACAACGTCCCACTCATTTGAGACAGTACTTCAAGACGGTAGGTTCATCAGTCATGTTTAGCAAAGAACAGGTGGCCAAGGAATTACTCATTGCCGTAAAGAGCCAATCAAAATTATAATGGCCCAGAATATTTTTTAAATAATTTTTCATCAAGGTGATGCTTCGCCTCTATTCTTTATTAGAAAGCAATTTACCACGAACCGTTCATGACACATTCTCACTTTGTCAGTGCCTTTGATTGGGCCGACATGAAATTTGTGTGAATAATTTGTTCTAATGGAATGTGCAGGAAGCATAAAGGTTTAATGATGTTGTCTCAAATGTGCAATAAAAATAACGCTGGGTTGTTGATTAACAGAGAAAAAATGCGCACAGCCTTCTGAGTGTCAAGATACACATTATAAACCGAACTTTGCTGACACAATCTTTATAAGCCTGCTGCCTGTAATGCAAATATTTATTGTTATACTAAATTTCTTGCTTCAGGCAATTCATTTATTGATTCTTTAAAAGTAGCACTGGCAAGTATAGAGCTAATTATTTGATCCCAACCACATTGTGGAAGACTTTCTTTATTGAAGGCAGTTTTGTTTTTGCTTTGTCTGTAATAGTGCAAACTTTTTATGGACATTTATGTAAGGGGTGATGTGGCAACTGTTTGCCATTCATTGGCCTGTCTTACCTATGGCTCAAAATCATTTGAAATGATTCTGAAGAGATAGAATGTCTGAATTGTATTACTTGTCACTCCATTGACTTTGCAATTCAAGTAATGTCCAATTAGCAAGGGTCAGAGAGTTCACCAGAAAGAACCTTAACATGGGCCATGTGATTGGATAATTGTGCCAAAGGTAATTCAGGACGCCATTCTCCAGAAATATCTGAAGACAGCTGGGCGGGGGCTGTAACCGAACTCCGCAGTAGAGGGCAACAGCAACGAAAAGTCCTCACAGGTCCTCACGTGTGCTCTTGACTGCTGGCTTAATTGGCAGCCCCGCAACTTTGGCATGGAGGAGCCTGAACTCTTCCACCCCTCCTTCTCCAGTAAAGTCAGCAAGCTTTGTTTGAGTCCCATTCACCAAATTTCTGGGTGTGATGAGACTGTTAAGACGGCGAGAGGATGATGTGTGCAGAAAGCCGTAACCTGAGGCATGTTCTTTTGAGTGCCTACCAAATCTGGAGGAGAGATGACAGGAATACCTGGGAGCTGCTTTTTGAGCTTCTTTCAGGGCCCTCTGTGAATATTTCAGCCCTATTTCTGAGCTCTCTAATGCGCTCTGGAGCTTATGCACTAGACTACTGGGAGCTGCTGCTTAAACACATTTACCCGCATCTTAAGAGAGAAGTCTTCGCTTTCCTTTAGTGCTCTTAGTCTTCCACTGTAGGAGGAACAAAAGCTGCTTTTATCTGTTACGTTAACACTCATCGGCGCTTGATTTTTTCATGCGGTGCTGACAGCAGAGACGGCCGTCTCCTTCAAGAGACGCTGAGGAGAACATAAAATTCAGCTTTATTTACAAGACTCAAGCAGAGTGAGATGCTCGTTTAAGACTGAGATTTTGTAATGATCGCTCACTTCTATTTTTGCCTTCCCAGACAGGAAAAAATGATTTCGACGTCTTCACAGTATGTGCAATGGCCACAGTGCTGATGGAAAAAGTGGGGAAACAAGAAAAGAAATGTACACCTTCACCATTACGCTGTAAATTTGAGCCCCACACGTGTAACGCTTACATTTAATCAATAGAACAGGTTTGGAAAGTGCTTAGTAAAGCAGTGTATTTTTGTCATAAAAGGTAGGTGGAAATGTTCCCAATTTACCCTCCAGCACAGTGAAGTACACTGATTCTTGTGGAATACAGAAGTCATATCCCAGTGTGAAAGTGCATGGCAATGTATTAGAAGCATATAGCACATGTTTATGCACTAAAAGTTTATGTAACACTTTAAACATGGTTGTCAGTTACTCACTCCTTTCTTTTCTTTCTAAAGGGCCTATTTCAAAGCCTCACTTTCCTTTTAAGAGCCCCTTGAGCCTCCCAGACAATATGTGTCCTCCTTTCATTGTCTTTTAGCAGGTAATAGTCTGATTATCTCAACCAAAAACCTTCAGCAAGGACTTCATGGTGGTAAATGATTCAATGCAGACAAAAAGAGCTTTTCACAAGAGCATCCCTGCCTTGCCAAGTACTTTGTCCCGGCTCACTGGAGGTAACGTGACCTATTCTTCAGAGACCACATGCATCTACAGTGGTCACACCCATTAGCAATAAAGCTGTGGCTCTCTTTTTGCTCTTTTGTCTAATGAGCAGCATGGATTTTCAGTAGCAGTCCCAACTAATTGGACCTGCATGGTACAGTATGGCAACACGGTCTAATTCTCAAGTATAATGGTCTGATTTAATGCTTTGAGGTACCGTATTTTTCGCCGTATAAGACGCAATTTTTCTTCCCCAAAACTGGGGGAGAAAAGTTGGTGCGTCTTAT
>JBBMFX010000017.1:10838002-10853002 GCA_037832545.1 Rhabdalestes septentrionalis
GTTGGTGTGGGTGTGGGTGTGTGTGTGTGTGTGTGTGTGTGTGTGTGTGTTTGCAAGAGAGAGAGAAATAGTCTAGTGGTTTATTGTTCTTTTCCTGGAGATCCTACAGTTTAGTGCTTGGCAATAGGAGCAGATAAAAAAGATCCTAAACCCTGTTCATGGCTGTTACACAATCCCCGATAGGTACATCTCATCTTTTATTCATGACTGTAATGCACTGCTCCCAGCCAGCATCTCCATACAAGCCAAAGCACCTTTTAGGTTTGTGTTAATTAACATCTGTAGCATTGTCATGGCTGCAGCGTTCAAACTTTTGCTACATTTTTTGCAACTTCGTCAAATCGACCAGAGAGAAAGGCAAGAGAACTAGCATAAGCTTCTCATTCTGTTCTTTTTTGAGAGTTAGCACTGCTACAATGTGTGAACCTACACAAGATGTCATTAACGCAAATTAAGCTGTGATTCGGTTTGCCGGCAAACGGAGGGCCAGGCAGGGTGGAACTGTAGATGATGCTCTGTGCTGTTTTTCTGTTTAAAGCTCATTGTTTTATTTTAGATTCCCTGCTTTTCCACTCATCTGTTATCATGTTAACTTAAACAATGAGGTGAACGTAATCGCTTGGGGTCGAATTTCCAATTTGACAGGCCATTGAGGCCTTATTTCTTGACTAACATTATTTTTCAAACTGAAAATGGTGCAGGGGTATTGCACAAATTTGTCGGTCATGCTACTTTCAGACACAGTGCCTGACAGTCATTCATCTTCCCTTGAAGGAAATTAATTACAGCCTTCTACAAGAAGTTCCAAACAGAGGTAAGATAAACAAGGATGGCAACAGTGGAGGTAGCCACTTAGCACAATCTAACTGGATTTGGCTGGATTCAGAGAGAATCAATTGTCTTTCCTGCACCAGCAGGGGGTTTCAGGAGGAGAGAGGCAGGCCAAGAGAGATGTTCCATTTCGAGGATAGGAGACAGAGTAAAAGATGTGTAATCTTAAAAGCAGGATATCTGCAGTTTGCCTCCACCCTAAAACCCATACCTCAGGTAGGCAGAATCAATTTGCACAGGTTAAGTTTGCTACTTAAGGTTCTGCAGTGTAATCACATGAGGTGAGTGGTCAGTGAAAATAGTGCTGAATTGTCCAGGTGCAGAGTCGACCCTGAGGGACGTCTGAGTGTGAGTGCAGTACATAAAAAAGTCTGAGCTGATGAGCCAGGAATGTAGCACAGGCATCAAGCACTGGATCTAAGGCCGTGCCCCTCTCTTGCCGGCTTGTGGAGAGGATTTCTGGCAGTCTGGGTGTGTCTGTTTGGAGTTGTGGCCGTTGGACACAGGACAGTTGCCGCAAAAAGCCTGGTCACTTTCAGTGGGAGAGAGCCAACAGTGCAAACTGCAAGCAGTGCTATAAGGTATTATGACTCACAACATTGATAGTTTAAGACACACATGCACACCCTGAACCCACCCAAAGAGTGTTTTATGTCCAGATGCATACAGACCAATCAGTATTACAGACCATTTTTGGAAGAAATGGACACTGTGTTCTCCACACTAAAGATAAAAAGCCATACTATGATAGAAACCATGGTTCTGTCATAGTTTGGGCCAAATGCCAGTCTCTGTCATGGTTTGGAGCTGCATCTGTGTGCTTCCAAAGGTAACATGTGCTTCTGTGATGGTAGCGTTAATGCAGTATATTGTGGCTTTAGAGCAAAATATGCTGCCTTATTTTCCAGGGATATCCATTTATTTTTCCAACAAGCCAATGGAAAAACCACATTGCAAAAGCATGGCAACAGAAGAAGAGTGTACTCTTACTGGACGGGCCTGCCTGCAGTCTTGACCTTCTTGTGGAGGATTTTGAAATGAAATCAATGATGACCCCATACTGCTGCACACCTTAAGACATGTTTGCAGGAGAAATTCGAAAAAAATCTCACCTAAAACACTTTTCCGCGTGAGAAAGGGTTTTACAGAATGTTTTATGGGTGTATTGATTCCAGTTTTTTAGAAAAAAAAACTGTTGGATTATTAATATAATTATATAAGTAACAATATTGGCTCTTTAAATTGCCTAACTGCACAAATGTGTCATGCATAATTGCACAATGACATTTTGGTACAGGTATAGCATCTGGTTCTGTATACTATTTTCTGTCTTGTGTTAGTTAAGTCATCAAACGCATATCGACCAATCTCTAAATTCATACTGTTTGACTGCTGAATCAGTGTTTGATGTAAAATTCTGCCTCTTCTAATCTCGGCCAATTCAGATTGTGTATTCCTGCAATGTAGCAATTATTTTTTTTTACATTTCATTCCTTTATATTCTGCAAGAATGGTTTTACCACCCTGAAATAAAGCACTATATATTCAACAGTCTCTTACATCTTGTCTGGGAAACTTGTCCTAAAGCAGTGGTTTTACATGATGTACCACCCACAGCATATTGGGCTCTCTAAGTCCCACCATTAAAATACAGCATAGGCCTTCACCTGTTGATCTCCATGCAGCTCACACAGGAGGCAAATTTATTCTTAATACAAAAACTATAATGGTTGACTGTTATCCACAGCCACACTTCACAAAAGAATATTAATTGAACTAGCGCATAGACTCTTCCTTGCAATTCTCCTACAGCACAAAGGGCAGCCTCACACACACGGACAGTGAGAACAGTAAGCACAGAAATACACTTGCACCCAGGGATGATTATTATCAGAATTTTACTGACATTGCTTACTGACAAAATTAAAAAGATGTGAACTTATTTTAAAATAATTTTATAAGTGCCTCTTGAGAGATAAGCTCATTTGTTTCCTGGGTTTCCTCTGGTCAACAAATGTCTGGTGGTGATGTTCAGACTATTTGTCTAATTTTAGCTTATTAATAATTCAGTATTGATCAGTCAGGAAACCGATTTAGTTAGTACCGATTCTCAACATCCATACCTACACACACACACACACACACACACACACACACACACACACACACACACACACATGCACACACACACACACAAAGCAACTGAGAACATTATCATAATCTTGCCTTCACAGTAAATGCTTATAACAGTTAATTAGATGTTACTGGTAAATAGCCACATGTCAAAAAATATATATATTATAAGAAAGACAAAACATATTTCAAATCCTGTTTCAGTTATGATGTGGTTCGGATATTATAGTTAATAGTAGTAGTTCAATAGTCTTATATTTTCAACTACTTTAAAATGTAATTTTGCACACTACTAGAGGAAGCCCACTGAGGAATTATAATTTGAGAACAGTAGCTCTACATTTTAAATATATAATATAAACATGAGTAATAATCTAGATTTTCTTTGTATTGCAATATGTAGTGTAAACTGTGGTAGAGCAGTGACCACCGTAATTAAGAACTTAGTCAGTGAAAATAGTCACCATTTAAAGATCTCCAAGCATTGTATGTTATTATAATGTCCCAGGAGTGTTAAGGTGTGTCATTTAGTGCCTTACCATTAACCACTGACAAAAATGAATATTAAAACCTGCACTCAACCTATTTTAGAGTAGCGGTGAAATTAGACACTCAAGAGTCTGCCACCCGCAAAATATATAAATAAACAAAATGGAATGGAACATGCCTCCGCCACATCTCTCTCCCTCGCTCAGGTTTTAATTAAAATTACAACATGGATCAAGGGACCTGCGCTCAGTAATGAAACAGAGAGTGGGATGAGCGAGTAAAATGCTTGTACAGATGTGGCTCGAGGGATATCACACACTCTGCTCCCTGGGCTCTCGCCCCGCTAAACCAGATGGAGGCTGTCACGCAGGGGTGATTACCCTTTTTACAGAATGCCCGCCACCCCCTCCCCTTAATAACACCCAAAAGTTCCGTTAAAAGCATATGCTTGTGACATAATATATACAATTCTTTTGAAACTCATGGCAACATGCTGTGATTTTCTCACATTTGAGCAGGAAGAGTTTTGATAATGTCCCTCTGGCTGTTAAAATGGTCTTTCAAGTGGCCATGTGGGATGGTCTGTTTTGTCCACTGTCTTACCTTTACTTTGTTTGTAGTGACAGCAGTCTACCTCCTAAAAAATCTGTTATTATGCTGTTTCCTTCTTTTTTTATGTATGATTGTTAAAGAGCTGCAACATGGTTCTGGCTTTGTTGCCCAAAGAGCAGAAACTGATAAATTATTTACAGCTGCTTGTAACCTCTGCCGTCAAACAATTTCATTTTATGATGTAACACAATGGGTTGTTTGATTTAATTGACTGTGCTGTCATCGAAGAAAATGTGTGATCTGGAAACACACAGGCGGAGGAATATTTTTACTGATTTTCGTGTGTTTGTGTGATAACCTCCCCTAAGTATAGATACAGTGTGGTCTTGATGACCCTCCATCCACTGCGGCAGTGCCACCATATAGGTAGTTTAATGTCAGCAAAGTAAATGATACCAATTAAACATTTAAACTGCTCCCACGCTTTTATGACTTTGAGGCCTCATTTTGGCTAGTTTGCATTACGCGCCTGCTCCTTCAGCCCTGCAGTCAACATCCTTGAACTAATTAAAAGTGCAGCAATTCTCCTCATGATGTTCCATGTAATTTCCAAAGTCATGGCCTTATAGGACTGAGATCGAATTTGCTATTCCTTTATGGGTCAGAGATTCCTTTCTGCTTCCAGGAAGCAGTTAATATGGAAGCAGTTAATATTGGGGGTCAGCATATTCAATTATTCAGTAAAGCGTTCATTCTGCTTGTCTTCCTACTGGTATTTCTATGTCCACGTCCTCGTAGTCATCACTAGGCTATCTCTATAGTGTCCTTTTGGTAGCTGTTCCTCAGAAGCCACAGTTCGTGGTAAGAGTCCAAGAGGAGTGGCAACATGGTCTGAATCGAAGCGAAGGATGACGCATAATGTCAGCTTGCAAATATAGCTCTGAAATGTGCCTGGCCACCTGGAAGTGATACGGCCATGTCAAGAGAGTGTGTACCAGGCCTGATGGATGAGGGGCACAGAACAGTCAATCACAAGAGCTCCCATTTCCCATAATAGATCAGCATTTGCCCTGCGAGAGTTGACCACAGCCGTCTATGCTTCACTGGGGCCCTCAGACTGAAGGCCGAAACTCCAGAAGGCCAGGCTGAATAGAGGCTCTACCGCAAGTAAAGTATCTTTTATCTCCAATCTTACAGCAAAACCTTCAACACAGGCCAGCAGCTGAGCTGCAGGTAATGATATAGTTACTGTGATAAATGATGTCACATTAAGGAACCAGACTGCTTTTCTAGTACACGAGTGTGTATAAGGAGTGTTTCACCCTTTTCACTATTTAAGTTCAGCCCTTGTTTTCTATGTGAACTTCTATGGAACCAACTTTTGATTACTAAGTTGGAACCTAAAAATAACCCTAAAATTGATCCTACAGTTTGACAAAATTCCTTGCCACATATAGTGCATTGATTTTTCATGCAAGTTGTGTAAATGTTTACCTTTCATTTGAATCAGTCAGTGTCATTTTTAGTATTGCAATGTGGTCATTAGACTATGGAGAGTAAACTGTAGTTGAAAAGTGGCCACAGTAATTAAGGACATTGTAATGAGAAAATAAGTAGAATGCATAGAATGTAATTGCGATTCTTAATGAGTTGCAGGACTGTTAAGATGTTTTGCTCAGTCTCATATATTTGACCCCTGAGAGGAATACATATAAGAATCTGTACGGAGCCTATTTTATAGGGGTTGGAATATAAAGACTTTCAGGAATCTGAAAGTTGTGGAGCAGTGGATCTACTTCCATTTAGTAAAAGCTCTTCAACTGGCCAGGTCAGCTGTGTTTTAAAAATTGCTTGTGCCTCTTTTGTTAAAAGTTATCATGATCTTCCGGTAACAAAGCACCCTATCTATCATAAATACATTGAATTGGGCCTCACCCAGGACTTTCTTATTTAATCTTTCATACATGTATTGAAATGCAGTTTGAAATGGGTTGAGGTAGCTCAATGGGTAGGATACTTGCCTCTGGACCATGGGGTCTGGGGTTCGAATCCTACCTCCAGCACAACCACTGGGTCCCTGAGTAAGACCCTTAACCCCAATTTGCTCCAGGGAGACTGTCCCCTGTAGTTAGGAAATGAAAGTCGCTTTCGATAAAGGCCGTCTGCAAAATGCCGTAAACGTAAATTAAATGCATTTTATAAAATAGCTTGAGCACATTAAATGGTAATCAGAATCCAGTGGCTTGAGGATTATGCACCATGGACTGCCAAACTGTGGATTTTAGCATTTACATCACTAGTATGTAACATTTACACTTTTCAAGAGTACTTTTATCCAGAGAAAAAAATCAGTTTTGGAGCATTCTGATAGAGAGCTCTGTGGACTTTCTTTTTCTGTTTGTAGAGTGCTTGTATTTCTTACAACTTACTCTTTGGCCATTACAACCAAAGGACGTTTTCATTGTTTTCAGTAGTACTGGAAATCAGTGAAATCTAAAGCTAGCCCCTATAATTCCCTTCTGAGCATGAATTTCAAAATATGTGTCTGAAGCGCTCAAAGCCATCACCTAGGATAAGCGTAGATGCTGCAAGTTGCACTTGGATTGAGCTTTGCATGTAATTGCATCCCACAAGCATTTCTACTTGGATCACAGGCACTAAAGCCGTCTGTGTTGTGCAGAGACAGAGGGCTGAACCAACACAAACCGAAATCACTCGCTTTCCACCGTGCCAGTGAAATACTCTGTGGCGACTGTGCATATGGTTGATCACCCAGCTATGGAAATGCAGAACTCAAACTCACACAGCAAGGATTTGCATAATTCTTTGCTTTTTCTGTTGTAATCATGCTGTCCTCTGCCCCTGGCACTTTATTTGTTGTACTGCTATCCAGTGTGTGTTTTTCTTGTCAGATATGTGGGTATTTGTGGACACATCGAAAATGTACCAAGCTGTAGGATGTGGCTTTCTATGAGGCAGATGGGCTTTGCTTAAAGAGATTAAGGCATTGACAACGATATTCAAAACACTAATTTCTACTATGCTTGCCTGGAGGTGTCCATTCCATAGTTCTCTCTCATCTGCTTCTAAATTGAGGCCAATTCAGACTGCTGGCTATAGAAGGATTGTGATAAAGAATTGTGTTCCAGCTGTACTGTATTTAATGATGTGTATGTTCATTCCCTAAACTCATGTGCACCTTTAACTGAAAGAAGAGAAATGGTTCCAGGATGGAGTCATAGGCAGTATTCGACAGAAACAGCAGAGCAAGTGTAATCATAACATGATTGGATTTTTTAACCATAGAGTACTGTCAATTGCAAAGTGCTTTGGGGCTTCCAGGTCCTGCTTTTGTAATGCAATTGTTAGGGTAGCATTGCCTATTATTTTTGTTCTTTATTCCATTTCTGTGGTTATTTAATATCATTTGTGCCAGCCATGGCAGAACACGATAAACATTGACTTTATTCTCAAGTAGAACTCAATAGGGGTCCGAACTGTGGTTAGAAGCAGTTTTAGATTTTGGTTTGTGGAACTCGTATAAAGATGTGCTTAAATCTGTTCATATCTGTCTTTTATTTTGTGAAATAAAAGGATGTATAAGAGCTGGGCCATGCTAAGTACAACCTCATTCCACCCTCCTGAAGCATTTGGTTTTATGTTCTGCATTTTTGAGGAAGCTCTGGAAGAAGTATGGATTTTTGCACTGTGGTCTCATCTACCATTTTTTATGTTTTCAAGCATGTGTTCATTTACCAGTTGATTTATCATAGCTATGTGTATTTTCAAAAATGTATCTTTTGTGCTATTGTCAGCATTCACACAAATGTTCCAGATCAGCTGAGATATCACTAGGTGATGTACTAAGTCCCATTCCTAATTTTTTCCCTTCAAAATCAGCCTCCCTATATTCACCACTAAATATCTCAGCGTCTTGGACAACGGCTTTGTTGACATTTTACATATATTTGAGATTATAATGATCTGAAAAATCCTGTCTCCATATTGTGTCTTCATAATTAAATACATTTAAATTGTAACATCACACAGAAGCTATAATTTTGGGTTTTGTTTTGTTTTTTTACAAAAGTTCCAATGCAATAAATATAAACACCATTAATTACCTGGTAATGATGAAATACTATAATACCTATTGTTGAAAAATAAATGAGTTTAATTATGTCTTGGAAGCAGTATTTTTACTCAACTCTTTAGATCAGATAGTATTTATAGATTTTTCAGGTGTGCTTTTTCTGCCATGGTGGGTAAATTAGTTTACTTCATGTGTGGATTAACTCTACAGACAGCTTTACGTTAATTCCTGCCCCTTCATTTGACTTTGCCAGGTGCTCTCTACATGAGGGGGCACTGCTGCTAGAGCATGTTTGTTAGTCAGAATTCTGGCAGTGAATGGCCCAGGCAGATGAATAGAACTGCGTATGCTGATCCGCTCTGGGCTTCAGAAACCTTATGTCAGCTTCTCAATTCATGCGACATGTCCTGTTTCACATGCTGCATGTTCAAAAGCATGTGTGAATGCTTGGCTTCTCAATCGTCCCTAACTGACCACTAGGCCCCAAGTTAACCTCAGTAATTAAGCATGCATAGGCCAGGACTGCACATGGACTAATGTTTATCTGTGGAGAGGAATGAGAGGAAGGACAGATGGGTATGGCTGGAGGGCAGATGTTTGGAAATGAAATGTTTTTCATTTCTCTTTTCTCTATGTGATCACAAATCACGAGGCAATTGTTTACTTGAGCTTTCTGAAGAGAAGAGTCGAGAATATAACAGATTGTTTTGGTAATGAGAACCGGTTGGATTTGTTTGATATAACACATTTGATGTGCAGCATTTGCTATGCAGCTTCTGCTCAGGCGTGTTAGTTTGTCGTCTCTGTATTAAGTCAGTGTTAAAAGCTTCTATTCTTGCTGGGCCTCTAACCTTTCTGGGTGATGGTAAGGTTCGGAGTGTTGTGAATTCGTAGAAAGGTGTGCTCTTTGAGACTTTTCTTTGAACATGTTTTATTCATGCAATTTGTGTATAAGGAAAAAGCCAGAGAAAAAAAAAGAGAGAAAAACCTTTCAGAGATAGACAAAGACAGGCAATCCACCAACACTCGGCTGTATAAAAGCTCATCTTTCCTCTGTCCTGAAGACGTGGTCCCAGAGCTTCCAGATGAACTCTGCTGCCCCGCCTGTGTACCTGGTCGTGGGCGGATGATGGGTACAGCATGCCCGAAACCACTGCCGCATGACGGGATGGCATTTGTTCAGAGTGCATTAGCCTGGAGTAGTGTTTGGCTCTCGACACATGTTCATGCCAAGGCCAGTGGGTGGCCTGAGATTTGTTCGAAACCTAGTTATTCAGCCGTAAGTCATAATACATTTTCATCCTTAATTTTTTTCTGAGATGTGTAGATTGATAGATAGGTAGATCAATAGGTCTGTGTGTGTGTGTGTGTGGGGGGGGGGGGTAGCTTGGTTGAAAAAATGAATTCTTCAAATGCATTTGGGTTTTTATTTACATACATGGATCATATGCATGTACTGTGGAGCTAGTGCTACATTTTGAAACATCAATAATATTTCCATACTACTTCAATACCTATGCATAACATTGGATTTTCCACAGTATGGCCTCTTAATAAAGACGAAATATTTTTATGTAGACCACAGTTCAGATGAGGCTATTTAAGTGATTTACTTCTGAAATTCTGACATGCATTGGATTTATAATCTCTGTCTGCTGGCACACTCACAGATGCCCATATGGTGCGTTAAACTGACAGATACTGTCAAGTATGATCTGTTTCATAGTCTGGAGAGAATACTGAGAACAAACTCTGTTGAGTGACACTCATCTCACCAGCTGTGTCAAAATAAGCCTGTCTAAAATTCTGCTACATAATCCAGGCAAGGATTTCCCAGCATTTTTCTGGACGTAGTGGCAGTGGCAGTGATTTGTTAGTTTATTAACCAAGATGTTAACAGAGGTGTGAGTGCTTCCTTTCTAGTGTGCACAATGTCTTTGTCTATCTGTCTTTGAACACCCCCTGCAAACACCCCCCTGCAAACACAACACACACATATACAGATTAAGGTCAGGCTTGAACAGAAGCTCTGCGTGACAGTTAGGACAGATTGTTCCCCCAGGCTCACAGATACACAAAGCTAATCCCAAAGCCACAGGTAACAGCCCCAGATCAAACTCACTTTAATCAGTGCAGATCAGCTACCTGCCCACTGTGCTCCCCAAGCCTTTTAATTTCTCTCAAAAAGTTCACTCATTTCAGTGGAGCACCATATGGCTTGGTACTCTTGACATATATTTTCCCCTTGCCAAGCCATTTATGGTCCTATCAGAAATGAGGACACGTAGAAGCAAACGTTAATGAGCATGTTCCTTGGGTCCATTTAGCATGAACATCATCGATCAAAGATTCCTCCCAGGGCTGAAAAAATGAGAGTGTAAAAATGAGATAGGAATTAAGTGCAGTACAGGACAATCTACTCTTAGGCCAATTTCAGGTAAATGTAGAAAGCACTAGCCTTCAGAAGCTGAGCGAAATGATTGCTTCATGCTAATAGTAATTCTTCAAGAGCTTGCAGCACACACCCTACATGTCTTGCATGCAGTTCTGATGTGCAGATGGCTCTGTGGATTTATGCTCGTGAATCACCCGCTGAGTGTAATTACACACTGTATAACAGGGTGGACAAAATGGTGAGAATACCAGACATATAAAAGTTATATTTTAACCTTCTGTGAAAATCTTAAGCATAAGAGTTACTTTCTTTTTAAATAAAATAATAATAATTCCTAATTTAATCTGTCAGGGGTATTTGAAAAATCACTAATGAGAAACTTTGCCATGAGAAACATGTTCATGTTAAGTTTAAACACCAGAAATTTTTATGTGGTAGGTAGAAGACTGTCTACAGATATGAATGCTGACTGAAACGGAAAGTAGGGAAAATTGTTAAAAAGTCTCAGCTGATAAAGACATTCTCTTTAAGATTCAGGTTCAATAGCCACAAGATTAAACAAGATTACACTCACTCACAGGTAAATAACATTATCTCATTACAGTGGCACCTGTCAAAGGGTGGATATACTAAGCAGCAAGTAAAGAGTCAGTTACAATAGGAAGGTGCTGGACAAACTAGTCTGATCAAAGGAGGCTGTACATTGCAACATACAGGAGTTACCAACTGGATAACCGACTGGTACAAAGACAACCTGTCTCTGAACGTGGACAAAAACAAAAGAGATGGTCCTTGACTTCAGGGAGGCATAATGTGATTTGTCTCTGCTATACATCAACAACTCCCTGGTGTGGATCTCTGGGGTCTCTCTCCCCTCTGTCACAAACATTTACATCACACTCTGTATCCACAAAGCTACCAGCATTGTAGACGACCCCACACACATCCTCTTCTTCCTCCTCTTGTCTAGCAAAAGTTTCTGTAGCACTGCCACAACGGGACAGAGTTTCATCCCTAAAGCCATCAGAATCCTCAATCTGAACTGAATCATAAACCACACACACCCACACACACACACACTAATACACTACTAAACTACCACTGTAAAGGACAGTTTTTTAAATATACTGCCCACTGTCAGTCCTGCTGCCGCTATTATTTTCTCAATTAATATGTATTACTGCCTACCCATATATTTGTATTTATGCATGCTTGATGAGACACTTAAGTAATTATGTGGCGTTCTATTTTTGTTATTGTGTTGCACCATAGTCCAGTAGGAACGGTGTTTCATTTTGCCGTGCATTGTTTATATGCCTGAAATGACAATAAACCTGGACTTGACATGACCTAAAGCAGTGGTCCCCAACCCCCGGGCCGTGGACCAGTACCGGTTTGTGGATCAAATGGTACCGGGCTGCCCAAAAAAAAAAAAGTTATTTCTGTTGTATGTATTATCTGAGTCTGAACAATTTTTATTTGAAAAATCTTTTATTTTGAAAAATGACTGGATTCTCTTGGTTACATCGCAGTCACTGGAGCGCCAAAAATTTTACCCACAGCGGATTCACATTTGTTCATTTATTCGCAATCTAAACAAACTACATAAACTATCAATAAGCCTTTGATGCACGTCAGTGTTATTTACTTTATCGGTTTTAATGTTAGACTGGTTGGTGTACACAATACTGTGTAAAATCCTGTTTAAAGCTATTTATCTATTCTTTAAACAAGAATGTCGATTCTTTAGAACAACAATGTAAAAACATCTTGTTTGATAGTGTCACTAAATTTGTCACTGATATGGTTCCAGTTGCATGATGTACTAACAGGGACGTCATGGTCCACTGAAGCAGCCAGGCTTCCATAGACGCACAGATTTAACATTGATGAAAAGAACAGTTGCCCTGTACTGGCACTGTATTGTTTGGAGAACGACCCCATACAGGGTGCCCCACATACTCCCTCCTCCCTTTCATGGAGATTAAGCCAGGGTCTAAATATACCCTTCATCAGCTGAGAGGCTGGCTGGCCTTCAGATGACCTTACAGTCTGATTTCGGGTAGAGAGGCCCCATAGCTTTACGAGCTGAGCAAGGGGCCTCCCAGCCAGGCCTGTGAAATAGCTGTAGGTCCTGACTGTACTGACATGACTCTCTTCACAGCCCCTCACCTGAGATTCTCTCTTTCACTCACACACGTGCTCACACACACTTTTCACATACATGTAGCTCTGCTACTCATGTGCAGACTTTAACCCTGTTTGAAAAATTCAGAACGCACTACCCCAGGAGCAAACTCTCACTGATAGTGAGAAGTAGAAAACGTGGACTCTAATTAGAGTCTGTTTGTGCTCTTACACAGCTAAGTGACTGAGCTAATTACACCGCTTGCTTCCCAGGGTTAGCCCAGTGCTA
The DNA here is from genome assembly GCA_037832545.1 of Rhabdalestes septentrionalis. Lineage (NCBI taxonomy): Eukaryota > Metazoa > Chordata > Actinopteri > Characiformes > Alestidae > Rhabdalestes > Rhabdalestes septentrionalis. The sequence continues at coordinate 10,850,912 of JBBMFX010000017.1, forward strand.
GCTTGATTAACAACTACAATGCATTGGCCAATTGTCAGACTGTAACCCGCATTTATATGTCCGAATGATTTCTTTCTCTGGGTTTTTTTCTTTTTCATTTTTCTCTCTTTTAAAATTACGTGTTTTGCAGATAAATAGGACCTACACCTGCGTCAAATGTAATTGAGTTTAGTCATGAGTCATGACACGTAATGCCTTGCCGTCATTAGTGTGTCATGTCATACTCTTGCACTACAGAGAGGAGGCCATAAATGGCATCTTTGGACAGCTAAAAAAACATGCAGGAATCTGCCCTTGTCGCCCCTGGGTGAAGAAACAGGTGTCTGACCCCTCCCCTATGACACAGGAAGCTGTGGTGAGCCTGACCTGTTCTATCCTCATCTGACCTCATCTGACTTGGCATTTCTGCTCGATATGTGCTTCGAAATGAATTCCATTAACACCAGTCACTTTCCTACTTTAGGAGTCCTGAAGGGTTCCGTCACTAATATTTTGAGAGAGGCAAACATGAAAGGTTTGTGCTCTTGAAATTAGCAACCATCAACAAACATAAAACCTGGTTTCAGTCTTTGTTAAAGTTTATATTAATTTTTTATATGTCCATTGAGAACTGCCAGGCATTCAAACAAGTTAAAGTACTGTTTAATCAAAAACTATTTACCTGCATTAAATAAAGCCTAACAATTAGTGTTGGTTTTTTTTATATCAGTATGTTCTTAATATCAATATAGTACCAATACATATCAGTGTATTATCTATAGTGGGCATTGCATATACATGTGTCCTCCTAAATTAACCCTGAGCTCTGATGCTCCTATGAGGCCTCATGTGAACCAAAGCTACATTGGAGTCCTGCTGATAACTGCACTTTTCAAGCGTGAATTACTTAGCAGAGGAATGTTCGATGCAGATGTCCGTGTGCTCTCACGGTGCAGATTAGGGTCAGAGACTGGTGTGTCAGGTCAGGCTGGGTGTGACCATGCTCTGGATTCACACCACGTGGAGCGTTTAATCTCTATGCGGTGGCCTGAGCCTATAGTCTCTCTGGCCGCTGGAAACGACAAGGCACAGTGGCCATGCAATCAGCATCTCAATGGATGGCTGTTGTCTCACAGATAAGCTCATCATTCTGTACCTTACCTCCCCGTGGATGCCACTCTGAGGACTCCCATTGATGGCATCAAGGTTGTTTTTCAGTGGGAGGGAGACATTTTCCATCCTGAATTTCAAAAACAGGCATCTTTTAGCCCAGTTTTGGCCATAGAGATGAAAAACAGCGTAGTGCTGGTGCATCGCGTCTGTCGTGGCATATTGTAATATTGGCAGCAATGAAGTACTGGGTTAATTATGTGTAATCCTGTTGTGCCGTGAATATAGATATCCAAACTGCGTCATCCCAGCTGATATGGGAAATGGAACATATGTATTTTTCTTGATTTCTATTAATTAGTCATTTTTAAAATAGTTTTTCTCCCTAGAAAGTATTTTTAAAAGAAGAGTATAAAACAGTGTCCTCTTATTGCTATGGGTTAGGTCTGGGTACATTTTGCATACAAATTGCTGTATAAGGATGTAACCCCTAAATCCCTTAGTGATGAAAGGTGTTCTTCATGCCAAAGACATTTGTTCATTGTAATATAAAACAGGCTGTTAACTTTTAGTGATACCACAAAATTCATGGGACATTAATATTGGCTGATACTATGGTCCTGTGAATATCTAGTTTGGACCATTTGCACACCTCTTTGCAATGTCTAGTATTATCCATTTATGCTTTAAGTGCCTTTGTGCCATCTATAATGCCTGCACTTTTTACCTGATTTCTAAAAGCACTTTTTTTTCTTTTATGTGAAACATAGCTCAAGCCTGTGATGTTCCTGCCTCCTGCAGACCTGTGGGAGCAAAATGTTAATTAGCATGAAAGAGAAAAATTGGGTATTAGAATCTGTCAAATTGTCTTACATATTTGATGACAGACACATTCTGAGGGTTAAAAATACTGGCCTAATTTGAATTTAAGTACCTGTCCTCCCCAACTACTCCTCTTCGTTTTATAACAGAATTTTGTGTTTTATTTTTAGAGGGATGCGG
>JBBMFX010000017.1:10862144-10877424 GCA_037832545.1 Rhabdalestes septentrionalis
TCTCTCTCTCTCTCTCTCTCTCTCTCTCTCTCACATGCACACACACACACACACACACACACACACACACACACACACACACACATATATATTTGTTGCATAGGAGGGATTTGATGAATACCGTAGCCAGAAATAGCCAGAAATAGAGGGTGAGATGGGGGTTATCATAAAAGCAATAAAGGGCTTATCTTAGCCTGGCCTGGGTTTGAAAAAGAATTTAATTTGAAGAGTAACACCAACTGAATGTTATATTATTCTTGCACGTTTTGATCCGATTAAACCTATAGGAAAAATAAATATGAATTTTGCCTTTGATAGTAAAATACTCCAAAGACTGTTATGCAAATGGTCATGTTCATTCTCAGGGGAATTGCTGAGTGACACTTTCCCCTTGTTTACACTTTATGCATGCCATCCGCAATATTAAAGCATGTAGCATTTTACTGAGAATATAATGTATTTTAGATCACAAAATAGAAAATAATTGCATACTTATTTATTTAAATAGGCAGATCGTAACTGCGTATACTGATCTGACACATTGCTGTTAGCATTTCAATATTTCATTACCTCTAGTGTACATTTATGAGATCTTATCATTTGAATAATTTCTGTTGGTCCACTCGTTCTGAAATGTAAAGCCTGTCTGCTGTGTCCAAATCATGCTGAAAATGAACCGCTGTTGTCCCAAAAAAAAGCAGATATGCTCCTTGAAATAACAATAACAGGAATACAGCCTCATAGCCTGATGACTGTATGTTGAATGAGGTCATGTTTAAAAGTCATTTGTGTGGTTTATTTAACATTCAATGAGTTTAGTATTAATAAAAGGGGTTTTCATGTTCCATCCAGAACACTGCAGAGGTTCAGACTTTTCATTTTTGACTTGTAATGGGTTGAGATGCAAATGTGTGTTAGAAAATGTCATTTAAAATCTACATGCCGTATCTCTTAATTAATTCTATCTGTCTCCCCTCCCTATCACGCACCCACCCAATTATATAACTAACTAAGTGATCAATTTCTATTGACCCCGGTGCACACAACCATATTCTGTTGTCGTGACACCTCCGGAGGGGACTTGTTGGAAAGTGTATGGAAGTTTGTTTGTTTGGCATGTATGAGCATTAGTAGGCACATTTCTCTTGTTAAGCAAATGTGATTCTGACTTGCAGGTAATATTTCACGCTTGCACAAATTAAGGTGAAAGGATTGTTAGGCTTGGTGTTTGGGGAGTCAGAAACATGATAGTAAAGTATGCACTCTTTCCTCAGCTGAGGGCCAACATTAATACTTGCAGGCGAATAAAGTAGCCTTGACAACTGTGAGGCAACACATACACACAAACCTTTACTGTGAGTTTATGAAAGGCCTGACAAACAGATGCTGCATGTGCTCATGAAGGCCGACTGAAACTCCAGCGTTCCACTGCGTACACGCCGAGGGAGAAGAGCGGAGAGACTGTGAGATCTAGGGACTGTGGTGTAGCATGCCAAACAGCAGTGTGCGCGTGTTTGTGCATGACTGTGTGTCAGTGAGCAGTCACCTAATTGCCTGTTTGCTGAAGGAAATCGAGGCGTTTCAGCTTAAAGAGATGAGATGTTACAGTGAAAGGCACTGAAAAACTAAAAAGTGCACTTGCTGGGATGGGACAGGGATGTGACGTGTTGAAGACTGGAGACTAAAGAGTACAGTCAGAGTGCCCTCTACTACAGCACGCCTACAGCTTAAGGCCCATTCCTAAAACCATATTAACACATCTGTGTGTTGCTATACATAAAATGTCATTAGCAGACACTCTCTGAAACAGAAGAAAACATATTTACTTTAGCATCACACAGACTCTTTTTCTTATCAATTATTTGTATACCTTGAAGGTCAAAATTACATCGACGATTTAAAGAGACATTGCTGTCCATACATAGACAGCAAAAGTAGCCCAATTTGAAATACAGTGTTTGTAATATCACAACAGAGAGTACAATTAAAAATGCCTGCCCATTCAACCAGCAGTAGTTTAGCCCACTCAGTTACACTGTTAGTGGTTAAGAGATGTAAGTACCATCAGTCTGTATATTTGTTGGAGTAGACGATGTGGGAATGATAAAATTAGGTATTTAAAAACACATTATTACACACCAATGGTCATTTACAGTGCTTTGAAAAAATAGAATACAAAATAAGTAGAATAAAATAAGAAATACAGTGATACATGAAGGGAAATTGGAAGTATAGGAGTGCAAATATATAAAAATAAGTGTAGGATAATGCAGTTTTTATCAGATTTTGAAAGCTGGCCACTCTTGGTGCATTACATACAACTGTGTGTATGTGTATGTGTGTGTATGTGTATGTGTGTGTGTTAGTGCTCACCCAATTACCTGTTTGCTGAAGGTGAGCAAGGCACCTCACCTGAAAGAGACACCTTGCTTCAGGGAAGTCTGAAGAGTGCATCTGGAGGGCATTCTACTATAGCAGTCCTGCAAGTCCATGCCTCTTCATTTCAGAGCATATAAGCCTCTCTATATGTTTTGAAAATGTAATGCTATGAGCAGACCCTTTCAGTCTAAAGACAGCTTTGAATTATTTACCTCTTTAAGCAGGTCGTTGAATGCTCTCAGGTAGTAGGGAAACAGCATGCAGAGTGAATACTGATGGCATGTCTTTGACAATGATTTTCCTCCCCGATTTTAGAGTGCGGCAGTTAAGCTGATGGACATATGTAGTGTTTCCATTGCTGCTGCGCTGGGTAATGTACGATACATATGTGCCCGTAAAGTTTTGGGCGCCCACACTGTCATTTACGTTTCTCATTCTCTTTGAAAGCATGTGGGTTAAATGAAGCTACTGGCACTACTGGTGCATGATTTCGATGATATAAATGTAACAGGAAATTAAATTGAATATGGAAATTGAAAATGAATAAGCTGAGTTGAGATAATTATGTTATTCTCAAATGTTATTTACAGCTGACCAGGGTGCTAACCATTCTTGCACCTGTCCGCTGCTTCCCTGGTGTAATTACAGCATTCCAAAGTAACGTTTCCATTTATGTCGATCACTGCTTTCAACAGTGTCAAGATAGGCACTGTATCAATAGGCTATTGGCAGAACATTTTTTCTGCATCACTTGCAGCCAAGTGATGACCAGCTGCCAGTGGCTTTTTTCTAGCAGTTTGAAATCAATCACATCAATTGATTTCTTCTTGCATTCTAGGTGGGTCTACACAAAAATCTAAAATTGATCTCAAATATATCTTAAATGCCATGTATATTTTGTATATTCTCAAGGAAGGCTCTCAGACCTGTCCAATTTGTTTGTTGTTGTTTGGCTGTTGATGGCAGCCATTTTTTAGAAAAAAGCTTAATTTTACACAAAAACTGACAAGAGCGTGTACTGAGTGATAGTTGCCATTTTTTATTTCCTAAAGATGCTGTGAGTGAGATGTGGCAGATTTTTTACTCGTTCATGTCTCCTTTTCGTTTTGCCAGATCAATCAAATGCATGCATATAAATACTATATGTATGTATGATATAATGTAAAAAAAATATATAATAATAATAATTTAATATATATATTTATATATATTATTCTTAGTTAGTACTTATTTAAAAAATGTTTTGTTAGTCTTTGGCCCACAGGTTTCCATACGCTGGTCTGGATATTTGCGATACATGGTGCATAAATACCCCTTTATCAGTGATCTTGCCGAAATCTTTCCATTGGTCTCGCTGGAGACAGCTCTCACGGCCTTGACAGTGAAGAAGGTTTTGTACATGCAAGCCTCCCCTGGCAGACAGAAACAACATAAGTATATTTGTTTGCTATGAGCTCACAGTAGTCTCCAGAGAGATGATAAAGCACATACTGTATCTTCAGAGACTTAAGCTTAATAAATGATTAAATAAAGCAGGGACACACACTGCAATTCCCACTCGCTAAAATACTCCTGATGCTTTATTTCTCACAGATACATGTAACAAATTTATATATGTGTGTGTGTGTGTGTACTTACACATTTTCTGTTTACAATGGCTTTGGGATTTCCGCTCTATAAATAGATAATATATTTCCTCAAGCATACATGCATTTCAGGGTTAATCTAGATCTCCTCCCTTTCAGTGATATACATCAGAGTGCTAAAGTCTCCCTCTGGTGGGGAAGTTTCAGCCTGCTAAACATGAGTTCGTCCCACTTAAGAAATAAAAATCACTAGCTTGCTGGATCTCTGCTCCTCACAATCTTGCATCTACAGTGTCATATAAGTTGAGCTGTGGTAAATTCCATGCAGGCTGTGAAAGCTGAATAATGCAGGGAGCTGGAGCTGGAGGAGAGCTGACAGATGGACAGCAGCTCTTGGCTGAGCCAGTGGGTTGTGGGTAGTGCTCTGGGGAGCTGCTGACTGAAGACAGGGACCAGTGATGACTCCCACATATCCAGCACCTTCTGAGTGCACAGAGCAGTTGCATCTGGCAGAAAAGCCCACCTGGTTCATTTTATGTGATTTATTTCTAGTTTCTACCACATTCACACACCCAGGGGTTGAACGTAACTTTTCTCTTTTTTTTTTCTCGAGATGGGAGACTGTTTAAGCCTTGGAAACGCTTGGTTATCAAACACCCGGTGGGTGACTATTTCCGGAGTTTTATTCTTTCATTTAATTCATGTTAATTTTTATTGAATTTAATACTTTTATTTCATTATTTTGTCTTTTTTTATTTCTTCATTTTTTTTTAATTACTGAAAGCACAGCAAATGATGAGGAGTCACACACTAAGCAACTTGTGGCTGAACTGAACTTGTTTCACACCTCACATGGAAACAAGCTTCCCAATTAACTGGAGATATTATTAGAAAAAAGCAAGACTGCTTTTCTTAATTGCTCTTGCTATAATATCTGGAAATATGAGACGCTGACCAGCATACACTACTACATTGCATTCAGATTTTAAAAGAAAAAACTAAATCCTGCAAATAAATCCTGACAGGTGTGAAAATAGATGGAGAGGCAAGAAATTAAACCTGTGCCCCTCAAACAGTTCCCAATTTATTGTTGATATTGTGGAACTTTATTAAACTCCAGGGAAATTTCAACACCACCAAAAAGACTACACAAATAATGCACATACTCTACACTAGGAATGAAAAATCAATGATATTCCAAGGCTTAAAACAGACTTTGTGATTTCGTATTATAGTTTTATAAATGTATGCTTGAAATGCAATGATTATTTAAATGTGGTGTAACTTGTAGTAGCCCTAAAAGGGAGTTAAAATTGGTACATGTTGTATTATGCACATGTATGTAGTCTCTACCTGAGATAGTGCATAAATTATAGGACAAGGAGTAGCTTTACCTTCTGGGTACCAGCACATGGTATTTTAGGGCAAGAACACACCGCTCTTCTGGCTGAAGCAGAGCCCTGTCTCCCTGTAGGAGAGTCCAGCTTCTTTAGCTGGGTTTGTAACCGCAATGCTTCAATGGCAAGATTTTATAGTCTTGGACTGGGCTTGGTTTCTCTCACCACCCTGCTCAACCCTTAGGAGCATCTCATTTATGTGCTGTCTGTGTTCCTTTGGCCAGTCTGACCCGGGTCAGACTCCATGTCTGAGTCTGGAGCTGGCTCTAGTCCCCACTGCTATGCTGCTGATCAAGCAGTGGCTCCTCTGTGCCCTGCTCTCTGCACATCAGGGGAAAGGCCAGTGAGCTCCTGCCATTGGCAGGCTCGATGCTTCTGTGTTTGCTGTTTGTTCGCCCTCAGCGGCAGCATCTGTTTGTCTTCGGGACAAAAGCGCTTGTAAATTCTAGAACAGAGTGGATTTATGGGTTTACAGCTCTGCTGAGGCTTTTTATATTCTGTAAAAAGACAAGCAAACATGCTGGTACCCTCAGTTTGATGTCAACAAAAATCTTCCTCTTTAATAAGACGTTCAGCAGGTGATTACTACTATCTGGACTGATTACAGTCTCGGCCCAAGCAACACCGTGACTATTTTGCAGGTGACATAGAGCAGCTGCTATATTGAATACAGATTGTCACAATTTTTCTGGCAGTGTCATTTTGGCTCGTGCTGACAGCTTCTGTGCATGGTGTGGCTGTGCTCTGTTCATACCTGTATTTATCAAATGTCACCTGCCAAAGAAACCCTCATCACTGTCAGCTTGACTCTTTTTAGCTTATTTTTTATATGTAATTGAAGGTGCCTGGGAGAGAGTCTGACTGAATCATTCTGTTCAGATGCCAGAGAGATGCAAATAGACAGAAATTAGCCCAGAATATCAAAGTATACTTGGAAATACTTATTTGAATCATTTGTTTTAGTCTTTTTTACATATACTCCCCCCCAAACACACACTTACACCCTTCCCTCTTACATATTTTTTTGTGATGTGAGAGCATTCTCTCGCTTCTTTTTTCTCTCTCCCTCTCTATCTTTCATGTTTTCTTTCTCTCTATCTTTATCATTTTTCTTTGTCATTTTCTCACATTCCCTCCCTTTTTATAATCTTTCACTCTTTACCACTTTTCCCTCTCTCTCTCTCTCTCTCTCTCTTTCTCTCTCTCTCCTTGGGTTGAGGCAGGTGACAGCTGAGATGGTTGCTGTTTTTCAGGCTGATTGTGAATCGCTAAACAGCTCTTTCATGTCCTAAAAGGGCCGATGTGATAACTGAAGCAGCGCTGACAAAGCCTCATTGATAGGCTCTGAGAATGGCCACTGTGTGAGGAGGCTGCACATTGCTGGCCTCCACACAATCTTCCACTAAATAGCACACTTGATTAAGAATTTCACTGGAGGAGTGAGGGCTCACTTGTAATAATGAAAGGCCCTCGCCCATTTAGAAATCAGCCCACAGCTCACAGCTAGATAAGATATTCTTTCTTTATCTTGTTCACTGGTGCTGAGCTCTTAGAAATGTGGCTGGCCAGCTACTCTACTTACACCACTCTCCATCGCTAAATCCTCTAGCCAGTTCATGTTTATTTGTGGATTTGACAAGTGCCACTGTAACGGCCTCTTTTACAGGGATCTCATGTACACCAGAGGTCCACAAACACTGCTGCCAAAAGCCTGTTCCCTCTTTGGTATGATTCTGAATGTAATCTTACTCAATTCGGAGCTACCCGTGGGATCAGCTGTCCTGTATCAAAGTTTAAACAGGCGCTATTGCTTTTTAATCTCCCTCTGCACATCTATCTGACTTTTAAGGATTTCAGTGTTGATTCTCAATAGAAGCATGCTGCTCTCCAGTTCCCTTAGACGTGCTGAATAATTCACGGGCAGATTCCTCTCTAAAGCATTGTAGACCGGGGCTGGGAACATTGTGCCACAGAGGTAGGTTTGGGACACACACACACATATACACAGTGAGTGGAATGCTCAAGGGGATGGCGTCATGCTGAGGCAAAGACAAGATAAATTTGTCATGATGTTACGTTGTTTTCATGTTTGTTAATGGATATCACACCCAAAGAGAAGTGAACGCAACAGGCCAAGGTGCTTTTCTTTGTACGAAGAGATGTCTGACGATGGATTTGTGATGTGAGATTTTGGTGAGATTATATAGTCGCTCAGGATTTATTCTTTTGATAGTTAGATAAGCTCGTCAAAGCTTTGCCGGTATTGTATTACTCTTAGTTTGTTTCCACTGAAGGTGGTCATCTATATTTTGGTGGCCTGTCCACTTTTCCTGTGACCTTGTGTGACTCATGAACAGAGTTTGTAGCAAAGTGTAAATAAGGAGTATGTAAATTGCTTTAAAAAAAAAAACATTCTAGCATGAAGGAAATACGGGAATAAATGAAATTGTTATTTTCATTGTTAGGATGCGTGAATACTTGTGTGTCAATGTTTGTAAATGATCTGTCGACAGAAATGTGCATTTATGTGGAAAAAATACATGCATATTTAATGTTAGTCCATTTTTCCTCACTGATATTTAATGGATAATAATCAAATACACTTCACTAGTCACATAAAATTGTTCATGATTGCAGCCCCACATGGCTGATTTGGAATAAGAGGTTTGTTCTCATTCATGTAAGAACTCCAAGAAGTGGGAAAGGTACAAAGTATTTTTTGGGCAATAGCTAGACATCTGTTTTCCCAAAAAATGTGATATTTATACAGAATCCTTGAGTGGTGCCACCTAGATAATTAAGTAAATTGGCCCCTTATAATCACAAATTTAACACACTAACGCCCTAACCACTTGGCCACCAGAAATTCACACCCACCACATTCTATGGAAACAAGCCAAATTTTGTGAAATTTTGTTCTTAGGCAGTTCTGCAATTTAACATGTCAGAAAATTTTCTGATCAAAATAGCCATGAATAACCAATTAAAGCATCCAGTACATGCCTGAACATGCCTCATCTAGTTACATTTTGTGGGCTCAAATTTCAGCGATAATAAGGAGCGATTATGATACATTTACATATTCCACAATTTCTACCATTTTTATGCTCACATCACTCCTGTTCTAACCACAGAAAACTGTAATTTGTGCAGAGCATCTTTGTGACATATAATGGGATGTAAAAATAGTAACTAAAAGAGTAGGGACACTTTCATTAATCTTGCTAAAAGCAGTAATGAACACTTCTGTACCCAAGTGGATATTTTGACCCAGACCTAGAAATGAACATGCGAAAAACAATGGAGGTGGAATTCTCTTATTCGTGTTGATTTATGCAATATTAGTTCACTCTTCAAAGGTTATTCGAAAGGTGTCACAAAATCTGATTATTCTAAGTAAAAGGAGATGATTCTATAATAATATTCTGCATTCTTACTCTGGAGCCCAAAGCACAATATAAGCAAATCATTATGGATCATAAGTGAAGGGGAATGATTTTGTCCACACATCCTACTAGAAGGTTTCTGAAATGCATTCATATTTTGGAAACAAAATATAATTTAGTGCAAGATTTTTACATTTGCCTGAGCCCCTGTCAAGGCAACAAATGTGTTTTGTTCAGTTTGTTCAGGTGGATATATTCATCATTTGGACCTGATTCCACTTTCTCTGCATGTCTCCTGAATCATTTCCTGAGGTATCTGCCCGTGACATGGTGAATGATACTGTTCACTATTTGCCAGGTTTGACAGGGAGCTAAAAGGAAGGTTTCATTCAGCCCAATTCTTCTGTTTCAGCTAGAGTATCAAAGAGACATTTTAATCTTCTAAATCACTGTCTTATTTTCATCTGATTAAATTCTGCTTCACTATTTAAGTTGGAAATTTGAAGGGTTGTTCTTGATACATGAATAACTCTTATCTCTGTGAGCATCAGAATCTCTAAGCTAATAGAAAGTATCGTTTAGTCCATCCAAGGCCTTATTATGTCCCAGAGTGTCAGTACATATATTTATTGTATTTATTTCATTCCAAATGGTATAGTCTCAACCAGTTAATGCTTAATTTTCAGCAAAGCCCAGTACAGCATAAATCAAGTTTAGAGTAAGAACTATACAACTTAACACCATTTAGAATAATTATTTCAACACTGGTACTGTTTCATCCATTATAACCTTGGAGTTTAGCATATGACAGGCTGTGAAGGACTATTTCCATATTGTGTTCTCACCACTGGGACCCTGACAAGAGGAATACTGTCTGCCTCTAGGTTATGCCTGTAAGTTCACAGAGATGTGTGTGAAATCTTTCAGAAGTCATAAACCCAATGACCAGGGCTTAATTTGATGCGAACACAGAAACACAAAGTAGTAAAGGAACCTTGCAGGGGCAGGCGGAGAAAAGTGCATTAAAAATAAGCATTGAAATGCAACTCAGTACAAGCTTTTTGACAAATGCAAGCATTTTTAAGCATCGAATCTCCTGCCTTTGAACATTGCACTATTAATGTCTGAGTTGTAAGTAAATCTTGTTTCTGATACTTTGAGACTTGAAATTAGAAGGTCAATTAGAAGGTCACAGCACGCTACTCTTTTCCACATTTCTGTTCAATACATTATTCTACTATATTTTTCATGATCTTTTCATCTTCGATGAAAAGTGATGTTTTTGTGTAAATCTAATACAGATTAAAAATGCCTATGAAATCTCCTTTCCCCTCTTAGCACTAAACCAAGATCTGTTTCTATAAAGGGGCAGTAATGTGCAATTTCCGTTGCTTTATTCATCTTCACAAAGGCTACTTTGAATTCCAGAGGGTACTGCACGTCATTAAGTGTTTAATGAGTAAAAGCGGAGAAGGTAGCTGTGTTAAGATTTGGCAGAGTGCTGGAAGCTATTGCATCTCTATTTATGAAACATGTTATTGTCACAAATATTTTATGAATGAGATTACCAGCAGAAACCAAATTATTTCTATAGCCCTCACAACAACCATCCACGCTCTTAGCAATTTTACTAAACTTTACTGAAGTTTAACTTTCCAATACCACGTGTAAAGGATTTGACCTTCTAAAAAAAAACTTGAAGGAAAAACAACTTTGCTCCATGCACATTGTTTCGTGCAGTTTCTTGACATTCAGGATTTGCTCATGTACTTTTTAAGTGCAGCTACAAAGCCAATATAATATAAGCCTTATTTGTGATGATGTAGGGTTTTACAACACTAACATGTAAAAATAAAGAAGCAAAATAGAAATCCAAGGGCAATAGGGCGATATTTGAGGTTTGCAAAAACATTTACATTTAATATTTGATAGACCATTTCTTTATCCACCTGACCGTAATAATTGGCGAAGGTAACACAGAATTTTTTAAAATGATATTTAACATAGAATAACAACATTCCAGTCAAAAAGACATTCACCTCTTCTTCCATTCCTGTCTAATTTAAAACTGTAGAAGCAGTACATTTCATTATCAAGGACCTTTTGAACACAACTGGGTAGATGGATGGACCATCACCCGACAAATTTCATTTTAAGTACTGACTTTTCATATTAGCATGAAGGAAACCAAGGCCACAAATGTCTCTGAAATTCCAAGGGCTTTCTGGTAGTCTAATGTCAGGGTTTATGAGCAGCTTAGTTCCAAACAGGCTATACATTGTGATTTTAGTACACTGCCCTGTCTGAATATACATATATATGCATCAGTATTCAAGGTTTTGTACATTGTTTTCTTAACTAAATTGAGATGGACCCTGTCTGGCTCCTTAAGTTTTTACTTGCCCGTTACATGCTAAACAAATTTATACATCAGATTTGTGTTTGTTTATTAACTTTTAGCTAGCATGATATCCTTAAAGGAGTGCTTTTGAAGCTGTCCATGTTACATATGACTTCAGTGTCCCACACTTTTTTATAATACAGTCCGCAGTAATAACTGATTTGAGCTTTCAAGTAGGGTTTAATACGCCCAGCCATCTGGATGTCTGTGCTCTGGAGGCTCCTGACTCTTTGGCTGAGTCAGACTTTGAAAATGTTTTCTGTTTGTTATCTGGCTTTCATCCAGCCTCCACTTTGTGTCACAGAGGCATCGATAGTTCCTAGGCTGGTGATGGAAGAAGGGTCACGATAATGTCACGATGACTAAGCATGCGTGAGTGTAAATTCATATTCTCAACATATGTCCCTATGACAAGAACCTCTTTTTAAAACAGAACTGTAAAAAGAAACTCGTATCCAAAACTTTATGCTGTGATTTGGTTGCTCTTGATTTGAATCTCCATAGCCACTGGCTTTAGGGATCGTATAGGTATAAGTAATTGACACAATGATAAAAATCTGGAATGTGACTGATTTTGATTATTTAAATACTTAAACTGGGTTTTAGAACATTATACACGTGAAACTCAGCTAACAAATCTTATGGTTTTTTCGGCTAGTGGGTAAATGAGTAAATTCCAGTGGCTGTTGGCTAAAGAATGCTGCAGGTAGTGACCACAGGCCTTCAATTACCAGTACAAATAAAGGAATCTCAAAAATGTTCTACTTCTGAATTGCTCCAAAAAACATACCTTTACATTAAAGTAATCCAAAGTAAAGGGACAATTTTGCAGACATACAGCACAGACAGCAGGGCTTGAGTTAAACAGACTCCAGAGACGTTAGAATAGGATTTTGTCTTGTGATGGAATGCCATTTCCCTCAAACGGGAGCATTACAACTGGCTCTTTTATTTCAAGGTAAAATCAATGATCTCTAATTGCCCTCCTAATATAGTCCTGACCCTTCAGTGTAGAAGACCATGTGCTCTCTTTCTTTTCCCAAGGAGAGGATCTTATCAGGACGGGACATTTAAAACTAGGCCACAGTACTTCATTTTCAAGTATTTGCCGCATGGTTTTGACCAAGGTTGCAGCGTATGTTTAAGGCACTCTAGACACATAAAAACGTCTTACAAAGGTCCTTTAACTTCAGGGGCTGGACTTGATTTTTCTGTTTTCTCCCTTCTGTAGCACGGTTTCTTTTTTAGTTCAACCTTAGGGTCAGTTGAGGCTTTATTTCTCCTTTTCTCAGACACTCTGTTTTTGCAGACCCAGGAGGGACAGTACAACACTTATGGAATAATAAAAACCAAAGACCAGAGGGTCAAGCTGACAAAACCACTTATTACACCTAGTTTGTAGGACACACTCACTGTGACCTCTCCCCGAGCCAGAGCTTGAAAAGGTTAATTCCTCTTTTCTCCCTACTGACTCTCACTTGTGTACTCTCTCTTTCTATTCTTTCTCTCTCTCTCTCTCTCTCTCTCTCTCTCACACACACACACACACATACGCACTCTGTTGTGTCACTGGGAGTCACGTCTATCACTGAACTTGCAGGAAGACTGAAATGGCATTTCTCCTCAGATTGCATTGTAACTGCACAGGTCACCGTAGAAGCTGATAAAGCAGTCACCAATGGGAAAAGAGGAACCTTTCTTCATTTCCTGGTCTTTAGCTTTGCTAGAGCACCTATTTGGCTGTTTCAATTAATCTGACCTTGAATGTGGTATGCAAGTCTCAA
This sequence comes from Rhabdalestes septentrionalis, assembly GCA_037832545.1. Lineage (NCBI taxonomy): Eukaryota > Metazoa > Chordata > Actinopteri > Characiformes > Alestidae > Rhabdalestes > Rhabdalestes septentrionalis. The sequence goes on from JBBMFX010000017.1 coordinate 10,875,078, forward strand.
TTATCCAGTCAGATTGAGTCATCTCACACAGGCAGAGCCTCTGCTCCACTATTCTCACACCATTCTACTCTCTTGCCACCTCCACGTCTACTGCCCAGTCCACGATCTCACAAGGCTTTTTAAGATATAGCGCACCAAATGTACTTGCCTTAAAATTCACAAGTAAGTGAACATGGGGAATAATGCTGTAATTTCAATACTGCAAGAAACTTTTGTAAAAAGGGTATACTTCACTTCAGAGGCATTCATCATATGGAAGGGTTGTACTTCTTATCAGTAACACTGTGTGCTTTTGTTAGAAGAACAAAAACAAATAGAGACCCTTGCTTTGTCATTTTTGCTCTCACTAGTCTAGCAACCATGACATGCAGAGAAAGATAAAACACGAATTTGTGATTGTAATTCTGTTTTCACAGTGTGATGTGCTGTATTGTATTCTCTTGTAGTAGTTACTTTTACATAAAACAGCTGTACGATTTAAATGTCTGTAGACATATACAATATAGTAGAGGCCTTATAGTACTTTCACTTCCTTGCACTTTTCTGATGGTACTTTCTAACAGCAATCCATAACACACGTGGTACACTGTAGTAAACTATAGTAAATCTGTAGTAACATATTCCTAATTTTGATTCCGATTCTTATTGTCTGAATTTACTGTAGTTTGACTGCAGTTCTTATTCGTAAGGACACTTTCCAATTATGTCTTTATTGTATGGTGGCAGGTTATTTTTTCTACAGAGGCTTCATGTGGAAGACATTTTCTTGTTGTTTTTTTTTTACATGGGCTTTGCATTTACCATAACCTATTGGCAGGTGTCCACCGGGGACCTTTCTGTATAGCAAACAAATGGAAAGTCAGAGAGGCTGATAGAAGCCTAGGTTAATGCTTGTACATAATCTATATACGGCCATAATCCTTTACAATATGTCTCCTACAGTGAGTGACAACGAACTGAGCCATCTCCCACACACACACATTCTCTCTATATGATGTAATGCGAGACGCGGTGACAGTGCTGGGGTGGCGATACACTCACATGGACACATACACATAGTCACTACACGGAGTGAAAGATTGCTAGAGCTTAAACCCACAGCTCTTTAGTAAGCAGCTGCTGAATCTCAATCATGACTGACACCTCCACGTAGCGTTTTATTCTAATGCAAATTGTGATTATGTCTGTGAATATATAGTCTTTAAAGCACACAAGAGGCATTGGAAGGAGCGAAAGTCACAGCAGGATATCTAAGGCTTGCTGCTTTAGTGACTGACTAAGTATGCAAAAGAGACTTTTTATAAAGTTTGAATTTCAGCCTAACTGCACTTCACAAGTTAATGGCTGTGTATCATAGAGGCAAATCACTCAAAGCTGACTCTCGGTCCTACCCATTAGAGTGTCTTGATTCAAGGTGATGTAAAACAGATCAGGAGGTTAGAGAAGGATCAGCTTTGAGCTGCTTCTCTTTAAACTGAGTCTATTCAGGCTCTATCCATTCCAATTGGCCCACCATGTAAAATTAACTGTTGTTCTCAGGGCGAAAGGTGGGATTTTGTGTTTGTATCTTCAGCAAAAGGGCCCAGACTGAGAACTCAGGCATATGAATTATGATCGACTGTAACCATTAATCATTTTATTTGATCTTTTAACCTTCCCATACACTCACCCATCCTGCCACTAGTCACAACTCACAGTTCGTAAACTCCTTGATGAAATTCCCTAGACCTCGCCAGATCCATTTAAAGACCAGACTGTGAAAGGTGTCCCTGATTGATTTTCTTCAGATTTTTTTTTTCCTTTTTTGCCTAAAGGACTTAATTAGGGAAAGAACCAAGAAAGGAACGAGAAAAGCAGCTAAAAGAAATGACGAAAAAATAAATGTGGTGTGTCTGGTGTGGGCAGTGTGACTGGGTGTTGGATTGTTAAACTGGTCCAGGGAGGACTGTGTTGTCGTGATGCTGCTGTGTGAAGCTGAGCTCTTGTAGCGTCTGAGATTTTTGTTTGTTTGTTTTAGTCTCTGTTTTGTCTCCCAGCACAGAGCTTCATCAGGGAAGAACAAAGCCTCTAATAAAGGCCCTTCTTCACAGCACACTGCTAATGCACCATTACAGGACCTTTCTGTAACCTTACAGGAGTCTTTCACTCAGCCACACAGGAGTTTACCTTCATGCAGTATACTGTCATACAGTCATACATGAATGGCATCATTCACTGGCATAAATTATATAAATATCTGTCTCTCTGCCTGTCTATCATGCTCTGACTCTTTATGTCTCTCTCTCTCTCTCTCTCTCTCTCTCTCTCTCTCTCTCTCTCTCTCTCTCTCTCTCTCTCTCTCTCTCTC
>JBBMFX010000017.1:10882726-10906597 GCA_037832545.1 Rhabdalestes septentrionalis
AAACACACACACACACACACACACACACATACACACACACACACACACACACACACACACACACACACACACTCCATCACACATCCCCCCTAAACTACCCCAGAATTAACCAGCCCAGTAAATAGACCTGTGGCTACTTTCTAAGTCTTTATCTTTGCACACCCTTGGTTGTTCAATTAATGAATAAATGAATGAATAAATGATGCTTGGCGGAAAACATTTTAAACCACAAACATTTTTCACTTTAATTGCTGCGGACCCTGGTTTTAACTTGTTAAATGTTTGAAAACTATGTATCCTGTTCATCAAGGACTTGGAAGAGCTTTTGCTCCAGGTGTGATATAAGACATTGTTTGCCTTCCACAGTCCCCAGCTGAGCCACATTTGCTAATAAGCTCAGTTGAGCTAATGGAAGCTTTCAAGTGTATTCAGGCTGCTGAGGGTGGGATCAAGGCTAGGGAAGAGAACTCCAATCACTTCTCTCCCAGAATTTCTCTAATAACAAGGCTTTACAGCACTCTTTTATTTCTGGCCGTCACACATGCAGTATCTATTCACTTGCATTTCCTGATTATGCCCCATTCTGTCTGGCTCCGGCTCTCGCTCACTCTTGCTCTCTCTCTCTCTCTCTCTCTCTCTCTCTCTCTCTGTCTCTCTTGCTCTCACTTTCACTCACATCCTATTAAGTATCACGTACAAAGCCATCATCTCTTTTTAATAGCACCAGTTACAGTCTAATTGAGAGGACTTGTGACATGCAGCGCTTTTGTGTCACTTACAATTCTGAATTATGGATAGGTCAAGATGACATTGTATTTTATGCAGTGGCTAGAATTCCACCGCCATGTTTCACCATAAATTGGGGGATCTGTTTTTTTGTTTGCATTTATTTCTTTATTATTATTACTAGACAAACCTGATGGCCTCACACCTGATAAAAATAATCACATGCGTTTAATTTAATAATTGGCACTGAAGAAACTTAAAAAACAGGAGCACTTACAGAGATTTGCTTGCAGGGCAAAATTCAGTTTATGAATCATTCAGTATCTCCATGCAAACAAAAATGGCAGTTGCATGAGTGAAGTCAGGGACTTCAGACAGCAGAGCTTATATTTAAATACCATTTTTTTCGCGCTTAAACCTCTGTAAATGATTATTAGATGGAGCTGGTGTATATTTGAATTGCCTGACCTTTTAGGTTGCTCAGCTTTGTGTGCAGTATATATATAGCTCAGAGAGAGAGTGAGAGAGGGGTCATTATAGCTGTGTTATCGTTGTAGGCTGTAGGGTTTGGAGCTGAGAGTCTGCTACCTCTGATGCAGCTTTAGCTGTGTTTTCCTCTGAGGAGAAAACATGCAGTCTTCACAACTATATAAGCACTACTACATGTGGCAGAAGGATTAAATATACACACAAATGCAAAACACATGGTCTATTTCAGCCATCATCTTGTGCATATACTGGCAACACCAGCATTTTCCTCTGTACTGATGGGGAAGCAGTATGGTAAACTAATCATTTGGAACCTTCAATGCAAAGATTCAATAAACAAGCATCTAAAGGGCTTTCAGCTGGGCGAAAGCTGTAGCTCATATGCACCCAAACAGCTCTGAATGGCGGAATGATGAATGGGAAGTGAATCAGGCCCTCAGTGAGCTAATGTTTACTGCCTGACAGGCGCATGCTCTAAAGACAATTGGGTAAATATTTAGCAGAAGGAGAGTAACGGAACAAGAGAGATGGGAGTGCGTTTGGAGGAGGGAGGATTCATCTGAGTGGAACTTCTCCTCCATTTGCCATATTCTTTCGCTTTCTCTTTGCGTCTCTCTCGTTCTCTATGTCTGTTTGTATGTTTTCCTCCCAATAATTACTCATTTACTTCCTCTGTTTCTATTTTCAGTTCTTCATTGTGTTGCTGATTATTTTGCTGGCAGAGCTGATCCTTCTCATCCTCTTTTTTGTGTATTCGAATAAGGTAAGCACAAATCTCACATTTGCAATACAAGTTCTCTATGGTTTTTTGACACAGATCAGCGTCTATTACGCCAGTTGTCACTTTTTTGAGAACAGCTGTCCCTTCTGTCTCAGATGGGGAACCTTCAGTAGTTCTGTGCTTCGGCTGTTGCTCAAAGGTCAATGACCGTCCCACAAAATGGAGCCTGATCTTGGCCAGTTGGTGCTGAGTAATCGGTGTTAAGCTTTTTCTTAGTGTATATCTCTATTTGCCCTACCAGCCAATTCTCATGCTGTCCATTCCCACGCCCTGAGAGCACACTCAGGCCCAAGATTGGCTGGTATGTACAGGACTGTGCTATGTGACCCCTTGACATTACCTGAATCCTCCAAGATTACAATCCATCAGCAGCATGTGTGGGTTCTCTGTTCCATTTTCATAAACCCAGAAGTGTCATTCAGCAGATGCTCTGAAAGTGTTCTGAAGAACGAACTTAGCTTCTCACATTTTTCAAAGCAGTGTTAAAGTTAAGTGCAGTTTCCAGTCTTACCGGTACTGGGAAGTGGGGAAAATCTTTCATCAAGATCCCGACCAACATAAATTAATTGGCTGATGTCAGCCAGTAATGATGTGCCACCACTTTATCAGTATCAGTCCAATTATCACTGATAAAGCAATAAAAGTGAATTTTTCTTGCTTCATTAATGCAGTATAGACTGAACTGGAAACTATCATGAACAAAATAACTAACAGGTGTAATACATCCAAACCTAATCTTTAGCATGCAGACAATATCTTTCTAGTAACAAATACAAATATTCAATATGAAAGCTTATTAACAATGGGTGACAATCATATAGTGGCTCTAAACCTATATTTTAGTTTGTTTTTTTACATGGCTTGTACCTATGTGTTTACATTGTATTAAAATGTTATGATAATTAGACCAAGACAAATTGTCCATAATTGCTCATAATGAAAGTTACATTGAGATATGTGCCAATGAAAGTCTTCCTATCTCTTCTTTAAAATTTGACTGACTTTACATCAATCACTGACATCCCATCAGTCAGTAAAACACAGTTTAACTGATTCTGCTAGTTTTTAGCTACTAAAGACTTTGAGGGAGTTCGTCATTACCCACACAGTCAGCCTAGGACGCTGCGGAAGGAATTCACATGTCAATCCATTTAGGGATGGGATCTGCATATCTCTGAGTCATGCTCTGTCAGCGGGAAATACTGTACGCCCCACCATCTTATCTTAGCTTAAAAGTCACTCTCTACTTTTGACCAAAGCCAGGCTGTGCGCTGCTGAGTTTCAACAAACAGCACTTGTGTTTTAAAACTTGATAAAAGTCTGTTTCAGGTGCCTATTTTTCTCCCTTCCCCCTCCCTGCTTTCATGCATATGTCTTTTTAACTGTCTTTCGCACTGTGCGCTGGAGGCATATAGTGTTCAGATCCAGTGCTGTGACTATCAATTGAGAATGCCACTTTGCAGATTAGGCTGTGTTCATATCTTTCTTTCAGTGTAATGAAAGATAATGTGATTATCATGTATCTGTCTTTTTATTAGCCTTTAAATGCCACTCAGCTGTCTGCCAGCAAAGCTCAGAGTGGGGCTAATCACTCGTGTCATTCACCAAGATGCAGCAGCAGCACTCTGGCCTGTGTAACCCAGCATGATCAGACAGATACGATGACCAGCAAAGGTCAGAGTAGAGTAGAGAGGAGATGAGCTGGAAAGATTTGTATCCATCAGGCAGAGCTGTGAACTCTTTCATTTCTCGCCTGTCCTCTTAAAGCTTTAGTTCTGGCTTCTCTGAGTCAACCATCACAGGAATCCTTAATTCAGCTTCTCATTTGATCTCTAAATCACAAGGCATTTATTATCATGGCTGAGGAAAAGCTAAACTGGCAGTATATAAAAGACCATCAATAGAAACCATAGATGCCACCTTCCATGCTTCCAACCAAGGGGATGATTACTTAATTATGATTGCTTTAATTTGCAGGCTGAGCATGTCAAGGCTGGAGAATGATTAGCTAGAGGCAACAACATGGCTGAAAATTCGGCAAAGGGGTTTCCACACGGCCTTCTAGAGAAGCCCTAATGATTTCTGGGAACTTCAAAACTGCATGTCTGTCATTTGCAGTCCATGTTTAATCTGTAGAATCATATTTGTAATAAAACTCTAAGTATTCTAGTACTCATCCTATTCAGGTTCTATCGGAATAAATAGGGTTTAAATTAAACAATAAAAAAGTTTTCAATTCAAATAGAAGTCAAGGAAGCTCTTTTATTTGTTTGGCTTAAAGATGCTGGATTGAAGGCCGGATTTATCTGTTTAACCACCAGCATAATTAGAACAGCCAAATCAACCTGTCATTTTGATTCACAGTGAAGGGGACCAATAGTGTAATAAAATATCGCACTTGGTCTTATAAAAGCACTATGTACGTCACTGACTGCAAATATGAGCATCAGCTCTCTGCCACAGCTTTTTACTGGGTCACTAGAATACTATATACAAGGTAAAGTACATGCTGATATGTCTATTGCAAGTTTAAAAAAGAATGTGGAATGTTTTTTAAAAGCTTCAGAGGGCCAGGTTTAATGTATGACTGTCAAAAAACATTAATGTGCAATGCTGTTGGCTTAGAACTAACATACTAAACCCTAGGGGGCACTAAGAGAAATTAGGGCTGTATTATAAAGCTGTGTTTTATCGTCTTTGACACTGTTTTCATATTCATAGCCCAAACCGAAGGCCAAGCCTTTTTAGTCAAGGTGTGCATTCTTTCAGCATCCTGTCTTATTTTTCTCTGTCTCAGCAGTTTTGGGTACTGATGTTCCTTGCCCTCAGATATTTTGGTAGATGCAGATGACATACAGCAGTGGTAGACACAGTTGGTCCCCTGAATCACTGAACACACATGCTGTAGATTATAATATAGTTCTCCATACACATACATAAAGCCACACTCTGGCCCTGTAGTGACCCGCCATCTGACTGCAGCAGATGGAGGAGGCCAGGCATCAGATTAGAGCATCCGTCTTTACGCCTATGACCTTATTCCAATGTGTGTGACGCAGGACCCTGGCCAAATGAAGCCATATTAGCTGAATTGAGGGAAGCACGCTAGTATGGGGCTTTCTGCAGGGGGCTTAGACGGATGAGGGGTATTACCAGAGTAGCACTTTCACGGCTGTTAGGCCAGAGTGGCAGCAGAGTAATGCCCGGGTGACCAGCGCTGTTTAGACCCTAATGGAATGTCATTAATTCTATAGATGCAGTGGAATTTCAGAAAATGCAGCCTAGCATGTACACACAATGGGTTATATAGACCCCAAGCTGGGGACATCACACCTCACGCGCTGAATGAGAGCACAGCCCTAAATGTCTAATTTTGTTCTACATAGTGGATAGTTCCAATTCTGCCGTCTGTTTGGATGAGCCACTTTCAAAGCTGTTGTGAAATAGCACACACATTTGCTAAATCAGGTAAATTCCAAATTTAAAAATATTGTGCTGCAATAATCTGTGATTATTATGTTGCTCAGCAGCCACATGTGGATAAGAAACTCCAGGGCCTGAATAATCTTTTAATCTTTATGTGTTTAATATTATTAATTAATTATTTATACCACATAGGTGTAGTTTAACATACTGCATCGTCATGCAGCAACAACCTTTAGTCATGGTAAAATCTGTGTAATGCCTGGCTTCTTGTGGCTTATTGCTTTATTAGTTTACTGACAAGTCAGCACTGTTTGTCATTCTGATCCATGCAGACTCCAGTGTGTGTGTAGCTCAGAGGGGTTTCTAAAAGATTACTGCTCTGGATCTCTTGGGACTTTAGCTCTGTTGTCTGTGCATTTGTTTTTGTCAGAACTCACTGAAAATAAACATAACTACTCAACTCCAAAAAATCAACAACACCCTGAGCCAGTTAGTCAGCTTTCCTCATGCTATCCAAATATCTTCTGAAAATAATTTTTCATTAGCATGAGGTTATTTATAACTGCATTTAGTGCAGTGTGGTCAGATGAGGCGGTGATGGGGGCTCAGCAGATCACAGTGCTGTGGTCTCAAGCTAACGACCTAGACACGCCCTGCGAGTGGAAATTAGAACCCAGCACTAGAGCTCAGATATTCCAGCTGAGTGTGCACTGAAGTCAAAGCAAATAGTTGGAAAATAAAGGTGGGAGAATTCACTCCAAAACAGTTTTCAGCTCCTTTCTAAGCCTGTAATTCTGGTAAAGCCTTTGATTTGCCTTCTGAATGTGTGTGTGCTATGTCGGCACTCAGTTCCTGATGGGTTTTGTAGTTCAGTCTGTATTAAAAAAAAGCTTATATGTATTTATGTTATTTATTTATATATTTATCATTCTGACCATTCTGGTTCTCCTTTTTCCGTTGCTGGAAATATCCAACAGCCTAAATCCAGGTCCCTCTACTCTCCTCCTCCCCATCACACTCTCCAAACAGTGGACTCTTCACTGAGTCTGCAGAGGAATTTTCAGGCAAACACCATACACTCAGATTCAGTGAGTGTTTTCACTGATGCAATTTCAAAAAGCTAACACCTCCAGGGCACTGAAATAAAAACATGGGGTATATGAGTCTCCACAAACACAAAATGTGCTCTCAAATGCACATAAAGCACACATTTGCACACATATACACACTTTGTTTGATTTGCCCATGTCATAACATTAACCCCCCAGACAAGAGGCTTATCTTATAGTTATTAAAATGGCCTTATCCTACATATTTCTTGAAATATATTTATTATTATTAATGTATTAAGTCCATTTATAACCATTCATTTTCCCCAGGTCAGACCTTAAACACATCCCACTGTCTAAACATTCACATCTGCAAATCTGCAAATGTCAGAACTGACCAGGATAAATCACCATTTAGAACACAAAGAAATTACAAGCAGGTGTCTCCTGCAGCCCATATGCTTGGCATGGCTGAGATTTGGACTGTTTGTTTGATTTCCGTCCCAATGGGACAAGCTTTATTTAAACATCAGTGATCAGTCCATTCATTCAGGGCTGCTCCGAGCTATAAAACGTACCTCACTGGATGAGTACTGTATTGTTCTCACTGTAGAGAAGCTACAGGAATGGCCCACCAGTCTTCTCCTATTGTATTAGATCTGAATGGTTATATATAGGCCAGCGTTTCTCAATGACAGGCTTTTCCCTCTCATTCACAATAGTACCACTCTATTCCAGCAAATAAATCTGTGCATAATAATGAATGGTTTAATAATACATTCATTTTATAACAGGGCATGACAGAGTCTTTCGGTTCATGTGCATCAGCCCTTCCTAACACATATCTCCACCGTGGTTCAGTTCACTCAGAGAGCTCTATTGATCTCAGCTTGTTTAGTTTTTTTCTCAAGATACAGTCCTGCAAGTATAATCTCACTGGGTCCCAGGCTAAATGTAAGTGGGTCATATTGGATCAGCTTGTGCTGGGGTAATTGGGACGCCTCTCTTCAGTCGTGAAGCAGAAGTCATTACCATGCATTTTAGGCCAGTGACACATTTCAGCTAGGCAGCAAGAGAGGTAACAGCATGCTGTGATAAATATGAGCATTTTTTTGTGTCAGTTCGAGGGTGTCCACGTGTCCGATACCGTCTCTGTTTAATGAGAGTAAGGAATGTCTGTGTGCTGAGGTCTTGAGGGGCTTCTGTACTAGAGATTGATGATGCACCTCCTCCTCTCATTTTTCTCTCTCCTCTGTGCTGAAGCAGGCTTGATAGAGCCTGCGGGCTTCAGGGGAGCTCATACACACCAAAATATCGCCTCTTCTAATGAGTACAACTCTTCTCCACAGACAGACACATGTCTTCTATCATTAGCCCTTGCTAGCTATTAACATCTCAAGTACTCTTAATGAAGGCCACAGTATGCATGGTGGGCATAGTTGCTGTTTTCATTTAAATACACATTTACATATTATTACTCAGACCAAAATAAAACATTTCCTAATGCCTGTGATGAACACAGATTGTAAAGCTGTAAGAATAAATTTTAATTGATGTCATACCTATTTTGTAGGCCAGTCCAGGTGTCTGTCTCAAAGAGAATCTTCCATCAATGTTAATATAAATAACTAGGGATCTCACTTTTTATTTGCCATTTTCTTCTGCCATCACCCCTTTCTGTAGGTGCTTTTCATTCTCTATGCCAGCTTGATAGCTGTTAGGCGGTAACCATCAAGTAGCTAATTAATGCCTGAACATCTCATTAAGACTTCTGATGAAATATTTATCTCCCATGATCATGGCGTGGCACCCAGTCAACTGGAAAATGCTAGAGGAAACGTATATGAAGATAATCATACATTCTCTGTCTTTAGCCTGCCCAGTGCTGGTGCCCCACTTTAGAGCTATGTGCTGGCTGAGCAAATCCATCACTTGTATGGCTAATAACATTAATTTGATATAGCGGTCAAGAGGGGCATCAGATTACGGAGATCTATTACTGTGACGACGCCAACGTTTTTCACCAGTATAGTTTATATATCACTTTCTAAAAGTCCATAACTCATCTCCGCTTGTCTAAAATGTATCCTCTCTACTGCTAATTGTTGATTGATCAGTGGTTGCTTAATACATGCCTTGCATCTATTCCTAGGTAAGTGAAAATGCCAAGAAGGACTTGAAAGATGGCCTGGCTCTCTACTACTCGGACAACAACATCGGCCTGAGGAACGCCTGGAATATCATTCAAGCTGAGGTGCTCACATACAATTATTATTATTATTAGTAGTAGTAGTAGAAGTAGAAGTAATAGTAATAGTAGTATTTGTTTTTGTCAAATACATAGGACAGTGTATAGCCCCACACTAATATCTGCCCATTAATGCCATGTAATATTTAATAGAATTATTTGTTCAGAGATGTCATGTCAGATTTAACAATACATTACACATTGATGCAAAAACAATAAAATAGCAAACTGCGTTTGAATTTAAAAAGCCATTGCTATGGACTGATCACATGATGAGGCTATTGAAGTAGTGGAGAACTGCAGGGTCTTGTGCTCTTCTTGCTTTCTTTGTACTGTTTTATTTCATGCTGAATTTCTACTGTGTCTTTGTGCTCTCTCTGCATGGTATAGTGGAAGTGCTGTGGTGTGACTGGTTACACAGACTGGCATGAGGCTTTAAAGGAGAAGGTGGTCCCAGACCGCTGCTGCCAAGAACACTATCAGGACTGTGGCCGCAATGTAACCAATGAATTCTGGAAGAGGGTGAGTAGCGGCAGGATATTGGGAGTGCAGCAGTAACCTGGGTGTAAAGCATGGGTTATTTGGATGGATGCTCTTCATGACAGACAGTAGAATTCAGTTGAAATAGTCTGGAGGGAAAAACTATCAAAAAAGTGAATGGTTCACATGAAAGTCCATAAGGATTAAAGAGATCTTACCTCACTCTGTGCTCAAATGGTGCACTGCGGTTTGTTTACGTTTAGTAGAAAGCTAAGGGTTTTGAGTTCCAAAGATGGTTTCTGATCTGCTCCTGAAGCAACTCCTGGAATCTTAATCATGCCCTGTGTTTGAGATTGGCAGAGACTCTGCACAGAGAGACTACACTTCCGCTGATTTCTCCTCAACTTTTCTCTTGAGGATCAACAACTTTTGATTTTTCATCCCATCTGATAAGGCAGACATAGGAATGAGTTAAGATAGGATGAAGGCACCAGCTGATGTATGGTGCTGAATTTTAATTTTTGTCTCATTTAGATGAAACATTGATGTTGGCTTAATGGCTAGTAATAAGGCGTACAGTGTCCACAAGAGTCGTGACGAATTAATAAACCCATCTATATACTTTGGCCTCTGTTAAGGTCATGGAAAGGGCAAGAAGTAAGAGTAAGCTCTAATGTTCCACTCCTTTCTGGCCTTGAACATTTCTTATTAATAAATAAAATGAATGGAGAGCAGAGATTTGGATTTGCAAGTTTAAATCTTTTTCCTCTATAGATGAAAAACCATAATATTTATGTGTGTGATTTATTTTAAGATACCACACACTGTCTTTCTTCTGGAGCTTTATTGCCATGTGGATGAACTCTGTACACTGTGTTACTGTGTTTTGTGTGTGTAAGCCACTGGAATGAAAGCTGTATTTTCCTCTGCCTTCCTCCTCTTGTTTGTCCCTGTCCATCATGAGCCAGTATTTCATATCACACACTCATTCTGTATTCATGCTGTATCTCAGCTGCGGTGGTCTGTCACCACAGTTACTCGGTTAGCCAGTTCAGATGGAATACAGTCTAGAGCTCTTTCAGCAGACTCTTCATACTCACAGCTCTCGGCCAAGTGTTTGCAATACTCCGCAAGAGTTCAGACGATAATATAAGAAATGGTGTGGTGTGATTAGTCAAACTTTTTAATTAAATACACCAGCTGAGTTATAGACAGCCACAGGGTTCTTTAACTGAGCTGACATTATATGTTATTGTTATTATGCTCTTTCCCTTCTGTTATTATTATTGTGTGGGTTTATTGCCGGTGCTGGCGCGTGACATTTTGCTGTCCAAATGGAAACAGAATTTAGCCATCCTCAGCTTCAGTCTCTGCACATTTTAATTAATGGGCAAGGAAGGGTCAGTTTAAGATCTGTAGCCAGCAGAAATGGTTCTTTTGTGTCTTTTCTCCTGTTTGAAAAACATGCCCTTGTGATTCCACACTACAAATCCTGCATCAACAGACAGCGCGCTGATTTAAAAGGATTAAAATACACTGTTAATATTCTGGGCAAAAACTGCATTGTGCCAATCTGGCCAATCAAGTGTATAAATGTTATATTTGTTTTTTGGGTTTTTTTTTTGCAGGGATGCTTTGAGAAGGTGGAGGAGTGGCTGGATGATAACAAGCACCTGCTCGGCACTATTGGCATGTTCATTTTGGTTGTGCAGGTAAAATATATGTCTGTTTGTTTGTCTATGTGTCTGTAATGTGTATGTGTTAGATTTAGTTCTCAGTGTGTGAGGTTGGACTTATTGATCTTTACTTGCTGCCAGGTGTCTAACCCTACCATGCTGAAATATTGTTGTCTGTTTGAACCGCAGCTGCACAGTCAGTGGAAAACAGATATTGTACGTTTGCGTGTTTGTGTGTATGTTTCTGTGCATGAGTGTGGATAGTCCAGATTTTCCTATATGTAATATGGGATTTCTTGCTATTAAACTTGTAAATATGAGTGTATGTATCATTTGAAAACTCTCATTAGACGCTAATAGTGTAGGATGTGACAGCATGTCACAGGGGGTGCTCTGCCTCAATTACTTCTCTGTGCATTGCTGTACATCTGCCTAAATCCTTTATTACAGAGAGCAGTACCTGCCACAGACTCCTTAACATGCTCTACAAAAAGGCATTCTAGGAAACACTTACTTTTTGTCATTTCAGCTGTTTGTGATTAGGCTGTAACAGTGCTATACTGCTCTGGGTGGAGCAGCATCCGTTCACTAGATTCTGAGAAATATTAGACTTGATTCAATTCACTCTATTTTTGGACTGATCAGCCACAATATTAAATTCTCTGACAGGTGAAGTGAATAACCTTTTATTATCTTCTTACAATCACTCCTATCTTGAGGGATACATTGGCCAGCGAATGAACAGTCACTTCTTGTGAGTTGAATTGCCAAGCTTGAGGATCTGGACAACTTTGACAAAGACCTCATTTTGATGGTTAGGAGATTAGGACAGATCAGGTCTCACAGGGAGTTCCTGAGATACAGTGATTAGTACCTGCCAAAAGGGGTACAAGGACAGCCAGTGAATCAGAGACACAGCCTCAACATGTGAGCAAAGGTTAGGTTGCCTTGTCCAGTCCCACAGAAGTGCTACTGTAGCACTACTTGAAATGGTGGCTGTGATAGAATTGGGTTAGAACACATGTTGTGGAGTCTCGCCATATGCATCACAGCTTGTTGCATATAGAGCTGCATAGCAGTAGACTGGCTGACCCCTGTCTCCGAAAGTGTCTACAATGAACCTGTGAGCATCAGAAGGTTGGCTGTTGAGGAAGAGGGTCTGGTCTGATTAATGAAGATTTCTTTCCCCTGACATTGAACACAGTGTGATCCTCTGGTTAATGTTGTGTCCCTACATTCATGTGGAAATCACTTTGACACACCTTCCTAAACTTCCCAGGAACGATAGCACCCTGCCACACTGCAGAAATTGTTCAGGACAAAGAGTTCAGTGTGTTGAATAGGTCTACAAATTCCCCAGTTCCCAATCAGATAAATCATCTGATCATCTGTGGGATGTGTTGGGCAAGCTTGTTTGATCCATGGACTCCCCACTTCACAGCTGACAGGAGTTGGATCTGCTGCTAACATCTTATTGCCCGATCCCACAGCAAACCTTCAGAGGTCTTTCGGAGCACAAACACCTCTGATCTGAGTACTCTACAGGTCAGAGCTGTTTTGGCCTGTATTATGACTGATGTGTGTGTATGTGTGTTGAGGCATATATATACATATATATTAGGGATGTGCAGAGCGCCTTCTATTTTTATCTGTATTTGTATTTGTTACAAGGGAAAATTATTCGTATTCGTATTGGAATAAAGTTCATAAATTCGTCCACTGCTCCGAGGGCGAGGGCATACCAGGGGGAGCGGAGGTTCTACTCCCGAACGCGATGGCGTACCGGGGGGGCGGAGTTTCTACTCCCGAATGCGAGGCTGTACCAGGGGGGAGGCCGAGTATGTACCCTGTAACGCGAGCATGTGACCGGGGCGGGGGCAGGGTTTCCCGAATACAAATTTTTTTTTTAAGTATTTGTCCGAATACGATATTTGTCTGAATATGGTGCCTTTCCGTATTTGTGTTCGGCTCCACCCCTAATATATATATATATATACACACACACACAACTTCTCATTCAATGTTTTTTCTTTGTTTTCATTATTTTCTACATTGTAGATTCATATTGAAAACAATCAAAATGTTGAAGGAATACATGGAATTATGCAGTAAAGTAAAGAACTTAAACAAACCAGAATGTTTTTTTTAATAATACGGTACTAATGGACCCTTGTTTCTTTTTACTGAGTTAAATGCTTCTTGCCATAATGTGGAGTAGAACCATAGTCGAATAAGATCCCTAACTGTGTACCAACCCGCCATCAAAACCGATGATCCCAAACACATCACTAAGTAAGAATACATTTCCACTAATGAACTCTTGAGTAAGAACTCCTGTTAATTAAATACCAGTCCAGTTCGAAACCTCATGATTCTAATTTAAAAAATACCAAGAGTTTTCAAAGCTGTCACCAGAGCAATAGGTGATGTTTCCAGTATTAATCTACAATGTAGCCAATAATAAACCATTGAATGAGAGGGTGTGTCCAAACATTTGACTGATATATATATAAATATGTGTGTGTGTGTGTGTGTGCGCGGTACTGAATCTCACTGTTGGAATTTTGCTCAAATTTACAAAAAACAATCCCCCAGATACCCATAGCCCATATGTAATAAAACTCAGACCCCCTCTGCCTCTTTAAGATAATGGCTGCTGGAAGCAGGCTGCAAACTCTGTTTGATGTGAGTATCCAGGTCGGCCTGAAATGGAAACTTCAAAGAGGCTGCATATTTACAGTGCATCTCAATTTACCTCATTGACATAATGTTTCTATGCACCACACATCCCATCTTCCTACTTCGTCTGTCGACAGGAAAATAACTTGCCTTGCCCTCCAACCACCAACTTAAGGGAAGAGCAATTTCCTCCATTGTGAGAGAGATAAGGAACAGTTTCAAGCTTGGTTTCAGATCCATGCTTAAAATTTTATCTGAGCTAGCTTTCAAGACGCATTCCCTGTGCATCATCGCTCTCCTAAGGAAACCCATTTCCAAAATCCAAAAGAGCCAACTCTTAAACATGTCAAATAGGGTTTTTTGGAGTGATGCCATATAAAATTGCTTTTAGTTCCCTAACAAACCGTAACGTAACGTTTCTTTTAAAGAATTGTTTGTTGGAAATTAGATGAGTGAGTGTGAAGAACCAGAAAAAATACAATATGAGAAATCTATACCTGTTAAAGGTTCTTTTTTTTCAGGTCAAGAAACATTTCAGAATCTTAGTGTACATTTTATAAGAGAAGGATAAATGACATTGGGGTCTGTTTATGTCACTTGAAAAATTGAGATAGTTGGTAATGCACTATTTGAACATTCTACATAACACTGCTATAAACAGGTCATAGAGGATATGCCTTTCATACACTGTCATGTATATTAATTAATGCTTGGCAACAATTAAAATGTTTATTTTATGTTATACCAAATTTATACCAAAATTAAATAATTAATTCAGAAGTAATATATTGCGCACTTATTTTTACAGTACTGCTGTATGAACAAAAGTGCAGTAACATTTGTTTTGCACATTTTTAACAGCAGTGTTCCCTTTAACACAGTTACACAGTTTCAGTTCACATATTTCTTCTTAAACTCAACTTAAACATTGATGTAATTAAATCAAATAATGCCATTTGCTACTGCAGTGCATTCATATTTTATCTAGTTTATTACAGAAAACCAAGTGGGGGACAAACACCCAGTTAAAGTCCCAGTTGGTGTCATGGTCAGGCATCCCATTACTTTTGTTCACATAGAGTATGTTGAATTGTGGGCATTTGTATTGTCAAGCATAAAATGTAAAAGATATCAGACAAATGATTCTTCTGAAATCACGAATATCATGGGGAGCCTGTACTCTCTTTGCTGCTGTACTCTACTTTATACTATTGTTGGAACATTGCTTTGAGGATTTGATCGTGCTCAGCCACAACTGTATTTACTGAAGTTGGATGAAAAGTTCTGGAATATGTGAGGTGGAATCATTACAGCAGATCAGTTCCATATTAAAGTCTGTGTATAGGAATTCAGTGTCATTAAAGTCCCTGCTGATGTAATGGTCAGGCATCCCAATACATTTGACCTCATGATATAGACTAAAGTAATGTGATGCCTGAAAACACCTGTGTAAATAAGTAATAAATAAATAATATGTTAGCTTGCCCATACTGGAATATCTTAATCTTATTATTCCTGGAGCACTACTGCCCTCCAGATTGTAGTGTTTCCCTGGTCCTGGATGCCACTGCCCTTTCCCTTATTTAAGTAATGCATTTCAACAAAGTAAGTGTGTGTAAATGGGCTGTTGAGCTGGATCAGGTGTGTCAGGAGCAGTGAAAACATTCTGCAGGTGCAGGGCTTAAACATACTTCAAACAAACCCATTTCCCCTCAATAGCTTGTTACTTAGTTATGTGTTGGAAACAGGTCTGTTGTAACACCAGGTGGTCATAAACCCTCCTCCTGGAGATCCACGTTCTAGCACACAAATGAATCTTAAGAAGACAGTCAGATCTTCAGTTGGTGCAAGTGCATCAGGTGGTCCACTGGAATTCTGAGCTCCCGAGACTGCTCTAAACAGTTCAAGGTTACTTTGTCATCAGCAGGTGTGAACATGTGCATAGTTTGATAAGATGTTTTTCCATGGACCACACTGCAACATTGGAGCAATATCAACATTGAAACAGTGCTTTCCAGTTCCTGAGGTACACTGCCCTGCACATCTGAGCATTTTCACTGCTTCCAACACATCTGATCCAACTAATCAGCTGGTTATCCAGCCCTTACTGTGTTGAAGTGGATTTGGTTAAGAAGGATTGGCAAAAAAGTCCCACATTATTGGAGTGATTAAGTAGAACTCTTTCACTTTCAGGCTTGTAAATGTGATGTGTGAAGAACCTCTTAAAGGGGGATTACTTCTGCTGCTTTTGTGTTATTGGAGGCACTCACTAGAACTCAGTTCCTGAACAAACAGGCTTATAAATTAGATGTGAGGGTGCAAATCTACATTACATTTGATTCAAAGTCATGACTCAGGCTTACTATAAAAATGGGAGTCATCAAAAACTCACTGATGATGCACCAGCTGAAACCAAGCTGCTTCAGAAAATGTTCTAAAGAAAGTGAGACTATAATCTTTACCTCATCCACCACTGATCTTATCCAGAGCTAATAAAGTCATTGTTCTTTCAACAAGAAGCCAAAGGACCAGCCAGAGCACCAAACTTCAAATAAGCCACCAAATACAAACCTGATAATTGCAGATGATTCAAATGAGCAGTCCATTAGCAATTTCCACTAATTTCAAAAAGATTCTTCTGATTATGACACTGTGTTCCTCTTACTCTGGTTTTGAACCAGGATCACTTAAGAAGGATCTCATAACAAAGCATGTTTTGTCCAAGATGGGCTTATTCCATTGCTGCAAAGAAATTAACTTGGCATCTTCTACCTAGCTTTCAATCTTTAAGACAACCCCCCAAAAAAGCTTTGGTGTGTGTGGGACTTGCTGTTGTTGTGGAAAAGTCCTTGCCTCTGATTCCTTACCTCTGATACTGGAGAATGTGGATTCAAATTTTGCCTAACATGCATAAAATGTAACACACTTTTGAGACAGTGGGAACTAAGACCAGTTTACAGGGTTTCCGCCGGGCATTAAAAAGCATTAAAAGGCATTAAATTGATATTGTGAAAATTAAGGCCTTAAATGGCATTAAAAAGCATTAAATTGTTTTATACTGGCATTAAATCTTTAGACATTGTTGAAGAAACAAATATTACCAATTTATCTTGAATATTGCCTGTATAATTAATAACTTTGATTCACTGTAGCGAAGTATGATAAACACGGAACCAGTTTGGTAATTGCTTATGGCCGGTCCGAAATTGTGTGACACAGACTTTTTTTTTTATTATTAGTTTGAAATCTGCAAATAAACATTGACATTTTAAGCTTTTTTTTTTAAGACCGTGTAAGTTATTTGTTGTGTATGGCATTACAAATGTAAGAAATGGCATTAAAAAGGGCATTGAAAGGCATTAAATAAGATTTTAAAATCCTGCAGAAACCCTGAATTTAAATGTCTTGCACAGCAAACCCCCCACATTTCTCTTTTTTCAGGCTCTATAACTCCAACTTCTCATCAGCCTGGGGGGTGGGGTGTTGTGGGGCAGCCAGATGAATAAGGAGACATGAAAGCCTGATCAGATTAGATCCCATAACCTTCTGTTCATAAACTTTTTTTGATATTTTACTTGCAGATGAATGTGACATGAATGTGAAAATATAAAGTAGATAACTCAGATTTTATCTCATGACCTTCTAGATTTGAGCACACAGTTTAAATCAGTGCTCTATAGAGCCAGACCAGATGTGCTGCTTATTTTTGGACATTTGACTTTCAGATGAAGTGTAACGTAAGACATTGAAAGTAAGACACGGATTAGATCCTACAACCTTCCAAACTTGAGACCACAGCTAAAGCCAGTGAGATAGACAAGCTGTTTTTACTTTCAGATTAAATATGACGTGCAAGACACAAAGTTAAAGACTCAGGTTTGATGCTTCTGTCTTTGAGACCGTAGCTTATACTGTGAGCTACAGAGCTAGGCCAGAGGCTCAGGTAATTTTGGGGGATATTTGACTTTCAGATGAAGTGTGACATGCAAGACCAAAAGTAGAGGCTTGAGTTTGAACCCATGACCTCATGATTCTGAAGTCACAGCTTAAACTAGTGAGCTACATGGCTTGACAAGCGACACCCACTTTTTCCCTATATGTATCTTTCAGATTCAGATGCAATCAAATCAGACCAAAACTTTTTGCCGTTGCCAGGACATTCATGTATCATGTAGTTTGTTATAGAAAAGAGCATGGGGAACAGAACCATTAGATCAGCTGCCAACTCCATATCAAAATGTATATCTGAATTAGGGCTGAGAATTTAACGCATTAATTAGATTAATTAATCACAGAAAAAAATCACGCATTAATATTTTTAACGCAATTAACGCTTACGTCATCTTACCCTTCAAAGTTTTGAGTAACAGCAGGAGAACCTTACAACTGTCATACACTGTAACCTAGGTTTGGTTCAGTCTGTGATAAAAATGTCATGACAATTGTAACCTAAGTTGTATGCAATAATAAATGGTAAAAATCTGCTTCTTGTAACGTTTGTATGTGTTATTAATTAGATTAATTAATCGTCACACCATGTAATTAATTAGATTAGAAATTTTGATCGCTTGACAGCACTAATCTGAATGTATTGTCATTAAATCCCTGTTGGTGTAATAGTCAGGCATCCCAAAACTTTTGTCTGTATTAACAAAAGTAATGGGATAGCACTGACCCCCGTGAAAACCAGCCAAGACGTAGAGCTATGTGCTCTGCGCATACACGAGCCCCAAAACAAAACAAACCTGTAAAATTATTTCTTATAGTAGTAATAATGTTCTCAGGCCACCTGCGTATTGCTCATCTTTCCCTTTATTTCTGTTTGTTGTTTGCAGCTCCTGGGCATGGCCTTCTCCATGACGTTGTTCCATCAGATCCACAGAACAGGGAAGAAGTACGATGCCTAGCAGGGCTCCAGTACAGAGGGGGTCTCCACTGCATTATTATTGGACTGAATCTGCAGGCCCCTCTTAATCCCTTACAAACCACCATTGGCCTAGTCCTAACCTTATCCTATTTTCCCTCAACCACCCAATACAGACATCAACCATGTGTCCCTTCTCTTCTCTTCTCTCTCCCAACACCACTCATCTGCCAAAGAGAAAGAGGGACAGAGAGGAAGAGGAGTTCAGACTGTTTGGTTTGAAAACACTGAGGTGGTTGTCTCCCTCTCCAGCTCCGTTAGAACCTTTATTTTGTACGCTTGGACTAACTAACATTTGCAGGAAAGGAGAATATCATGACAACTATCAAATTGCGTTGCTTTACTAATTCATAACTCCCACCCTGCAAGGCAAGGACATGACCTAGAAGACTGATAACCATGCCATCATCTCGATGGTGGTGTGTTAAAATCACATGTTAAAAACCTCTCAATGAAAATGACGGAAGGTTCTATCTTAGCATGCTGCAGTTTTGTACTGGGTGGAAACCTTTGTCATTTTAAAGAAATGTTATGGGGTTTTTTTTGTTGTTGTTTTGATTGTTTGCCCCTTAGTATTTTGATTCTTAGCCTCAAACTCTGAAGGTTGTCCTGAGTTATGAGACAGCTGGGGTAGGTCTTCTGGTTGCAGTGGAGGGTCAGATATATACTAACTGAAATCTGTGCTCATATGTTCAGATTTGTGATGGGTAATTTGAGAAGAGATGCAATAACAGGTTGGAAATTTCAAGCGAGAAATGAGCCTTCCATTAAGATAAAGGAAGATAGACAGATGTGGGTATTTCAAGTTGTTTATCTCTCTGTTTGATCACCCTGCTATGCAGGTACTCAAACACAATCACTCAAACCTGTTATGTAATATTTCCCTGTGAAAAGTGAGATAAACACAGTATTCTCAGTATCAGTACATCCATGCACAAGCTGAAGCCAGTAGTGTATGGTGGTAGAGTCCCTTGGTGGAGAAGAATGGACAAAAAGCATGTGGAAATAGCTAAACGTTTAAAAAGAAGCAAAAGGGCGTGGCCATTTCTGATCATTGGAGGACCAGTGTAGTTTGCCAGTTTCCCTGCTCACACAGATTAGACTTTGTAATCAGGTTAATCAGGCGAGCTGGACACCCCTGAGGTAGATAAAAATGTGCCATGCCTCCTTTCTAAGGCCACCTTCACAAGGACATGGTATCTGTTAGAAAATAGGCACTACTGAATTGGTGTAAACATGTGCGTGGGTAGCGATCGATTTTTCTTTTCACATGACTGGGAATCAGGGAATTCATTCAAACATGACGGCTTGAAAGTGAACACTGCCAGTTCCTATTCTTCCTCACAGAAGGAACTGAAAAAAGCCAAGGCTCACTGTGAGCTGTCTGCTTATACATCCCTGAAGTTGGAATTGAACAGCTCTGTATATACACTGACAGTGATTAGCTTCTCAGCATTGCTCAACATCTGTTTGAAGCCCCACCTCAGACTGAAACGCCGCCTCTCCAGGTTTACACATCTTTAGATGAGTGTGTTCCACTGAAGTCCAACTCTTGGGAACCATTTTTAAACAGATAACAGTGGAGCAACAGTTCTGAGCTTTGCCTTTTTTGTGTATCTCTCATCTGTCAACTCCAAATGAATAGTATAAGCTTCATTTCTGACAGATGTCAAAATATCTGTGTGATCATGTAAATCACATACAGTAAAATCTTTTAGCAGAGATATCTACACCACAAATACAGCCTTCAGACTACACTAAGCCACAATATGGCTGTATGTCATTGATTGGCTGTAAAAGTCTGCATTCTTTCTGTTTCTACTCTTCTCTGCTGCTCAGCCGGTGTTTTTGTTTACTTGTTCCTCCCATCTTTTTCATTATTTTTAAGCATGGAGCCTGGAATGTGCTGCTGAGGTTGCACTGGTTTGCATTTTCAACTGACATTCCCTGTTAGGTGAGCTGATATTATATCCGTACCTCTAGTTTTGATCCTGCTCTGATGACTAAGTCCCTTCTGTCATCTCCTCCCTACCTGCAGCTCACAGGGGAGTGAAAAGAGCCAGATCAAAGGCGATGCTTTTCCAAGATGATAGCAAACGAGGGCCGAAGTGAAAGACCATTTACCGCCTCAAAGTTTTGTGGGTTTAATTGCACACTGTAGAGCATGGATTACTTTTTTCCAGACTGCAATCATTGTCAGACATTCTGCCGAGGTGAGAGGAGAACGACCATTATGCCGTCTCCTGTCAAACTTGGTGCTTGGACAGCCATGACCTTCTCCCCACTTGTTAAGCTGGGGGATTAACATGTGCTGTGCTTATTATAACACCACACATTTGATTTGGTATTGATTGAGACACAGCTTTTGTCGTTTACTACAAATTAGGGGGGAATCGGTTTTAAGCAAACGGGGACCAGAGGTGGTCAGCAGTTCAGATTTTCATCCTGGATATGTAGAGAAATGGAGTTGTATTGTGCTTTGGATGAACGTAGGAACGCTGTCACTGTGCATTGCTGCTATGAGAGATGTTGTTTGAGGTTCTTAAGTGGAAGAGGACGTGAGGAGAGTGATCAAAACAGCTAAGAGGCATTGCGGACTCTACAATAATAATGCTTTACTTGCTAACACGTGGGGATATCTGAATGCAGAGGATGTTTGGGATGTTGATGTGGAGCTGAAACAATCTCTGCAGGCCAAACCTGTGCTATTAAAAGCAAACAAAGATTGAAAACAGTGGTAAAAAAAAAAAAAAGGTTTTCTTTCTTTCATTTTCATGGTAAGAATGGTTCCAGCAGGCAAGACACAAATGCAAGCAAAATGTAAAGTGGAAAGAAATACAAGTGGAATGTGGTTCCACTCAATAACACTCACTGCAATGTTAATGTCAAGACTGGGATAATTTCTTAAGGAAATCTTTACAATACTAGAATCCTCCATAAATAATTACGGAACATGTAACCCATCATCCCTTGCAGGGCCATTATCCTTATAAACACAAGCTGAAGTTATATTGTTTGTGTAAAGAAACGAAAAATATATATTTTTTTGTTGCTCTACACTACTTTCAGTCAAGCTCAACTGAAGTGGTTCTCACTGCATATCATCTCGAATAAAACCAGCAGATGTGAAATAAGGGCATATTTTTCATGACCTGAAATTGCTCATTGTTTTTATTTGCCATCAAGCATTTGAAAGGTTGTCTGTAAACTCGAACTGCACATGGGGGAATGAAATATATTACTGCAAGATAAGGGTAATGTTATCTAACTGTTGCATTCTTGTTTCTTTTTTTGTACATTGGTTGTCAGTTTTGTCTGTTTTTATTCCATGTGCTGTTTTACTTATTTTATTCTCTTTTATTTTGCATCTTACATCAGAAGGTGAGCTCAGCACAACATAAAGAGAACTAGCATTACGAAACTATTAACTTTGAAAAGGGTCCTCTGGTTCTGGCCTGACTGCCCTGCTGTCTGGTCTTTAGAGTTCACTAAAGTATAGTCTTTGCAGTGGGAAAATTTAATGTTGGGCAGATGATTGTTGTGCATTCACAAGTGTCTTTATTCAGATGTTATTACAACTTGGCACTTCTGAATGTGTGATACAGTTGGTTTAAATCGAACCACTATCTTTTGTTCAAATCTGAGTCTCTTTGCTGAGCTAATCTTACTGTGTTAATTTATCACCCCATGCTAAGCTCTATATATTATCCGCTCGCTGCTGTCTGAGCTGATTATTACTGGCCCAACACAGGAATCGCAGAATTCATTACACAGAACATTTGTATTGTCTGATTGTATATTTTGGTAAGTCATTTTCTTAACTGCCATTGAAAAAATTTTGTACCCATTTGTTTCTTAGCTTTTTTTTTCCATTTGTACTTTTTAGTTTTTTAGTTGTGAGGTAATTCAGTTCTGTTCATGTTGCTATTTGTTGGTACTGTATTTTACACTGTTGCAGGGAAGCATATTTTTTGTTTTCAACATATCGGAGTAACAGTGATACAACTGATCCGATTTTCCATTCTTTCTTTGAAACACTGCCCCAAAATATACTGATTTGGTTAAGAAAGAAGGGATTTGGGAAGTAACCAACTTCTACCACCTTTGCCATATCTGTATTTTTGTACTACAGTCCTAACCCCAGCACTAACCTGCATATGTGAGCTGTGGAAGCATACGCTCTTGAGTGATGTGTTTGATGTAGTGTCATGGTGGGTGACAGTTCAGATAACTTGTCAACTCAACTTTGTCCTGTGGAATTTTTTTTTTGCTACATGTAAAGCACTATAAATATCTATATTAGGTGGTGCACTAAATTTCATTCTTTAAAACCTACTATTTTTTAAATAAAGTGTGTCACAAAATTCCATGATAACGTATAGTCATTGACTTTCTTCTAAATGACTGATTTGTATGTACCATTGTAGACACTACATTGAAATTTTTTTAAATATCGCCATGATCTCTTAGAAGATACTTCTTTGACTTATAAATAAGTGTGCTAAGCAAGTGATTCTTCATCAGGCTTTGGAAAGTCCTGCCGTGGATGAAATCATGGTAGTGATCATACATGTTTGAAGCAAACACTACACAACAATATCACAGTGATAGGGGTTAAAACCTTTTTTCTACACATTAGAAACAACAGCTTGGGGTGTGTGCAGCATTATTTTTATACTGAGCTTTATGGGTTGGTTAACTTCTGTACCATTTCACCATGCCTATTTTTCAAAACATTTTCTCTTCTATGCAAAAGCCCTGTTTAGGCTTTTTACTGATCATTTTTGTAATAGTTACATGCAATTAAATAAAGTTATTAGAATTAATTGAGCACATATTCTGTCTGTTTTACAAGACAAGCACTTTTGGTTGTATATATTGCACATTTAAGAACAAGTAAAGGTATAGCCAATCGCGGATTACATTAATTATTTTCTGGATGTGTGTCAAGAAGAGTCTTGGTCTACAAAGTATATACAATGTGTTTCAGAAATGCCAGCCTGCTGGCCAACAAAAACAAATACATGAAATTAAAGAAATGGCCTAAAGGCAGTGTAATCATTTATGCTGGGAAAGCACATGAACATTTTTAATTTCACTACAGTGGCCTTGAGTTGTGTTTTATTCAAAGAAAAAAAGCTTCAGAACCCACATCTTTTATACCAGCACAGTGTGAGATTATTTAATTTAAGAGGCAAGTGGCTAAGACATCAACAAATACAAAAATGATCTCTTTCATATAGTGTTAATTTCGTCAGACGAGACGAGACGAAATATGTTCGTCAATGACCTTTTTTTCCATGACAGACGAGACGGTGACGAGACGGCAACAGTGTCCAAAAATGCTGACTAAGACTAAATTAACATGCATTATTGTTGACGAAAAAAGACGA
>JBBMFX010000017.1:10934333-10969918 GCA_037832545.1 Rhabdalestes septentrionalis
ACATCCACAGTCCCTGAGAACAGCACCTTCACTTCCCCAAATAGCACGAGGCTAGAGAATTACAGCGATAAATAACAAACAAACAATACTATTTGTAGTTTATACCTACCAAAGATTTGTATGGTTACCCAGTGTGAGTGACACACAATAAATAATCTTCACACGGGCAGATGCCTACAACTTAAAATCAACTTTTTTTGCTGTTAACGAGAAATTTCTAAATCCTGTTTTGTTTTTTTTCCCCCAATGCTGATTGCAAAACAAGTTGCATCACATGCTAATGGATATAGAGAAATTAAGTTCTACGTGCTGCAATAAGGTCAATAAATGCCCATAGCCTTGTGCAGACAAGAGACAATTTTCATTTTTGTGTCATCTTTTTGATGTAGCTTTGTTTGAAACAGAACTCCACGCTATCTCCTGGCAGTGTGGATATCTAAAGCGTAGCTCAACACAACACCACGATCTACAACACAGCACAGGACAACACATTCAGTCACCCGGGCACTACTCAGAGAGTCCATGTGGATTTGATAGGGTTACAGCAAATATGTGAGGGAGACTAAGTGGAGTGATATGGGAGAAGACTGGAGGAAGGAGGACTTGTGATTCCTCAACATACACACGCACACACACATCACACATGGCCCTTGGCAACTGAGCAGGTATGGGAGCAGGGATAGCAGGGGGAGAGGGCTTAGTTAGGCTGAAGCAGACAGCCCGCTGCACTACACAAGCCAGGGAGAAATACAAAGTCTCTTTAGTATGATTGAAGCTGTGCACAAGCTACTCTACTTTGTGCATGTGTGTATGTAATCTGATCTCTTGACTGTGTGTTTACAAAGGCAATTCTAAAATAGTCAAGCACCCAAATTGCAATTAATAGCTGTATAAGTAAAAACAATATCTGGTTCATTAGCTTTCAAGTAGTCAAAAACATTGCAAATTTTTCAATGAGATATTCATCAGTTATGAATCACTTCAATGTGGCACAATGCCCAGTGAGCAATTTCTGCCTATTCTATCCATGCTTCTCTATGAGAAATGCATTCTAGCAGAGCCAAAATGGGCTGTGGGCGGTTGAAGCGGGACAGAGTCACGGGTACGAGCTTCAAGTAAGTACAGTGAGGAAAACAGGTGGGTTAGCTGTTGGTTAGTTTCAAGCAACAGGTTTGAAATACATACCGCCCAGATGCAAGTCCAGGATCTCACTGTAATTAGATTCTCCCCAATAGTCTACAATAAGGATATATTAGAGATATATGTTACTGCACACACACAAACACACAAGCACAGCCAGTGGTAACACTCTGCACGTACAAAACATCATGCAAGTGCTGGCACACACACACTCACACAAACACCCCAAACAGAACAACATGTTATAAAATTTATATGTATATACATGGTTAAATACAGACATCGTATGTACACAGCATGTCTTCGGAATGATAAAATGGGCACATAGATTTGCTGCTGTGTGCTGCTGTGCCCTGCCACAGGCTCTGGAGCGGGATGGAGTCCAAAATCCACTGGTTCAGTGGCCATCCGTTCAAAGTGCCTGCTACGAATGTGCCAGAAGAAATCTCTTCCCAAAGAAAATACACTATTCTGTTAGATCTAAACCTCAAACACAATATATACTGCGTGAACATTTCACAGTAAATGGACTAACCGAAATAGCAGTAATTTTTATACGATAAAATCTTGCTATATCAAAGTACATTCACGTTATTAATGCTGTACCTTCTCTTACAAAGTCACCATTTCCAGATATGCGTTTGTGCAATGAGGTCATACTATTTCATAATTCGACCAATTTGATTTGCGTTGGCCTGCTATGTTGCCAACGCAATCTATGCAGTGAATGAGAAATCCAAAGCATTTCTGACACTGTAATACAAATATAGAATAATGGGTTTGTGGGCTGTTAACCATTTTGCTTTAGCACACCCAGTGAGAGGGCACACAAATCTATGTTAGACACACATCATCAGTTTCATAGCCATGCAGCTAGAACACACACAAGGAGAAACCAGGAGAGATGATGTTCGGGATGAAATCATGAATGACGACTTTAAACACCTACTACCATAATCGGCATTGGATACCTGAGCGTCTCTTACGCTGTTTTGGACTAACACTAGAACCTTTATATAACCCTTAAAGAGAGTGAAGGATAGAGAGGTTAAGAAGCATCTTCAGAGAGTCAAATTAAAAGCACTACTTTCAGTGATAAGATGGACAGAGGAGGGGCAAGAGTGGGAGCAAAATGACCAAGAAAGATCAAACTGGATGATACTGTTGGCTAATATCTGATACTACCCTGACAAATCTCACCTTTTGGATAATTACACCTTCATACTTTATTTTTGCTCACTTTTGTGATCCATAAATACAGGGTTTTAAAGCACATCTCGCAAAAACTCAGCTCGGACCAAACCAGCTAAACTGATGTTTGTATTAATTGCATGAACTTTACCATCTAAAGAACTACCATAAATATCTACTACAAACCTTTACATTCAAGAATATTCTTGATAGTCCCTTGTCATATGCTTCTCAAACATGATTTGCATATGAAGAACATATAAAATATGAGTCAAGATGCAATGAGAAGGCAATAAAATATATTCAACATATTTCAATATTTTCTGCTGCATCTATATCGAACAGGGGTGCAGGGGCTCCAAATTCAAAATATGAACATTCCCGGTTACTTTTTAAACAAATTACAAGGGTTTTATATCTGTATGTGTGTAGCCTAAGACATAAAATGATCATATCAACTATCACACAAAAGATATTGTAGCAAAACTACTATCAGCCAAGTAACACAAAACCATGACAGGTTTTCCAAAATAGATGAAAAAAAGCATGAGGTAATTTATTTTCTAGTGAGCCTTTTATCTAAACTGAGGTTTGTGGCTACAATAATTCAAGACTGCTTTAATCGAGCATCTGTACTGCCAGCTGTGTCGATAAAGCTTCTTTTCCAGGAACAACTTTCAGAGGCATGACTTAGTTCTCTAGCCTGTACAGAAAACCTAAATTATGAAAGGATGAAAAGTCTGGGGTACCTGCTTCCCCTCGCAGTGCCTTTTCCACAGCCACTCCTCTTTCTTCCAACTGCCTTTGTTTCTCTTCCACCTGCTCCAGTTGTCTCTGAATGATCTGAGGAAAAAAAACAATCTCAGAATGCCTAATTTCCCCTTTCACTGTAATGTTTCTATAACTGTAAATTCATAAGAATGCCCTCACTTGAGCCCTGTGGAGTCTTTTCAACTCCTCCTGCTTGGCCTGACGGCGGGCTGCTTTTTGGACCCTCCGCGTCAGTTTGGCATTCAACTCCTCCTCGGTGTACGTCTTCTGCAGAAACAAAGCAAAATATGGGCCCATACCCACACAACATGGAACTTATGGGGGTTTGAGAAAACTTTTAAAAGAATACAGCTTAGGTTGTTACACAGCTAATTAATGACTGCTGATCGTCTCAGCTACTTCATTACCTTCATCTGGATTAACTAGCTACCTCCAAAATATAAACAGTTACAGAGAATCTAACCAGACTTTTTAAGTTTAGTTTGTTTTTAAAGTGCTTTCATGCATTTATGTATACACTGAACCATATACACTATATGGATAATAGTAGTGGGACACGTCTATTTTTCAGGGTTTGGGACTTACTTCCAGTGAAGGGCAATTTTAATATCTCAGCACACCAAGACATTTTGGACAATGCCATGCTTCCAACCTTTTCTATTCCAGCATGACTGTGTCCCAGTGCACAAAGCAAGCGCCATAAAAACATGGTTGGATAAGTTCAGTGTGGAAAAACTTGACAAGCCCACATAGACCCCTGACCTCAACAGAGATGTTGAGTCAGGCCTTCTCATCTAATATCAGTGCTTGACCTCATAAATTTCCCAAAGAAACAGCCTTTAATGAAGAGTAGAAGCTGGATCAATTACATATTAAAATCTATGTAGCTGATTGCAATGTCAATAAAGTCCCTATTGTTGTAATGGTCAAGTGTCCGACCACTTTTGCCCATATAGTGTGTACTGAACTCAAGGTGGCCCGTGATGAAAAATGTGCTGTGTTTGCTGTTTAAAAATAGTAAACTGGCCAAGTGTGCCACATTCCCCTTTTTTTTTTGCAAAGCACGTTTTCCAAGTTGAGAAGAATAGAGATAGAGAAAACAAGTCAAGTATGACGAGCAGTCATGTTTGTGGAATCCGTGTCAATTCAGCAACTGCTAAGGACCCCCAAAACAAATATGAACCAGGGAAAAAGTACAGTGCAGAATACAGATGAGCTGAAAGCCTTTTGAGAACATCATGTGACAACAGATGCAGATGAATCCTCCAGCAGAAAGGGGAGACTGCAGCCTAGCTGAGTCATGCTTACAAAGGAAACAGTTAGTAGAACAGTAACAGAGGAACACATGGACCACAGTAGACAGAGGTTAGGAGGAAGACTGAAGCGTGCTCAGAATGGGTGGACCAATGGGAATAAACACACTACCTTTGTGGCATATGATCTCTTGAACGCCAGTGCGTGAGGAACATAAACAGACTTTGTGGGGGGAAAAAAAAAGATAAAACACGAGCAATGAGAAATAAACACAAAACAAATGGTGATTGAATGGATTAATGAGTTAAACCTAACTGATCTACCAATCAATCTAGAAACAAACAAACAAACAAACAAAAAAAAAATACACAGGACAAAACATTTACCAATGTTAATTGTACTCAAATACATAGAATGAACATACAAATTAGGGCTTTTGTCTTGCAAAATGATTATTTGATATCAATAGAAATTACTGATTGATGCTATGCACCAAATGAAGATAAAACATCATGCTTGAGATGATGTGCTGAAAAATAAATTAAAAAACTAAATAAAAGAAAGATAAGTGGTAGTATTCGAAATCGGGCACATGTAAGATGAGGTTCAGCAGTAATATAATACATTCTGGGAGGAGTGTGTCTGTAGGACACTAAAGGGGAGAAATATGACTTCCTTCATCCAGCAGGTGGTAAAAGGCCACAGGCATAAGTCTAAAATTCAGACTCACCCGGCTGAGTCTCGGTGTTGTATGAGTATGAATGAATAACAGTATAAATGCACACAACTATACATCTACTACATCACAATACACCACAGCATTAACCATACTAACATACCACTTTCTAAAAATCTGTCAGTTCTGCAAGTACTCAGAGTATTCCAACACTCACAACATCAATTCTAAAGGGCCAGATGAGCACTGGTTATAATAAAACATATGATCTAAATGTACATTAGCACAAAACAGTTATCTTGGAATAACACTGTAATAGTAAAGCTGTCATTAAATAAAAATAATTTTGACTGTTGCAACTGGCCCCAGTTCTACTTTCTGATATCTACACAAGTACACATTGAAGACATGAATTTCTACTTTCAATGCAGCTCAAACTGGCAAAATGTAAAATGTTTTTGCAACTGTAAACACAGTGAAATCACAGTTACTTGTTTGTGCATTCAATTGTTAGAAATTCACTACCTTCAAGTACTTCTACTGCATAATGTGAAAATACCTCCTCCTCTCCTTTATCTTGTTCCGTGTCCATCACTTTCTGCATCAATTTTATTCTTTCCATTTCATTACTTCTTCTTTTGTTCCCCCTCTCCTTTGCTTTTTCCTTGCTCCTCCCCTTCCCCCCCTCTCTCTGCTTTACCCTTTCCTGAGTTTTTCCTTTCTCCTTCTCCTCCCTCCTAACATCTTTTTTCAAATCTGACACTAGGTCGAACAAGTCCGTATGTCGCTATGAAAGGCAAAACACTGAATTAATACAAGGGAAACCAGAAAAAAACGTATTTTCAGCAATTCATTTACTTGATATTTATAAGATGAACTTACATCTGCCTTCGATTTCTGGGAAGATCTCTCCAGAACATCATCACAGGAAAGATCTGAGTCCTCAGAAAAGCTGAGATTTCTTCTCAAGCGTAATTCTAATGAAGATAAAACAGAAGAGGCTGATATAGAATTTATGACCATTTAAATTACAAAGGGATACAAAAATTCTATTTTAAGGACATTTCTACTTACCTGAAGTTTTGCCCATAGGTGATGCTTTCTTCACTCCAGAATCTGCAGTTGTAGAGCTAGAGGGTGTGCTGGGACAAGACTTGTCTTCCTTCTTCTTTTTGTCTTTCTTGTAGCCAGAGAACACAGCCTTCCATAAAGATTTGTGTTTGGGAGGTGTCTCTTCAGTACCAGCGAGCCGGCCTTCGTTCTTGGCCTTTTTCTCTTTCTTGTTCTTACGTGGAGAGAAAAGGGAGCTGCGTTTCTTACTCTTGGCCCCTGTGGAGCTCTCAGAAGAGGTGACAGAGCTGTCCAAACTCTTACTCAACGGTGAGGTAAAGAAACGGTCAGGAAGTGTTTCTCCTTGCTTCTTGGACTCCAAAGCTTTCACGGCAGACGTCTTGGGGGAACTGGAACGCTTTTTGTTTTTACCAGCTACTTCAGAAACGTTCCAAGCCACTTTGGCCACAGCACCCTTAGATGTCTCAGCCTCTTTCATTTTGTTGAGCTGCTTGGCCATGGCATCTTTGAGAGCCTGACTCTTCACAGATTTCTCCCTCTCTCTCATCCGCCCTTCCGCAATCTCTTTGGCTTCTGGAGAAAAGTGCTGGTGTCCCTTCACTGCCCTGGAACCCAGGGCTCCAGCAATGTTGGGTTTTCCATTCTCCATTGCCAGAGCAAGGTGCATGGGAGGCTTCTCCCTGTTCACCCTGCTTGTAGGTGGAGTATAAAACCTATCCTGTGCACTTGTGTCAGGGGTACGATCGTCATAGGTGTCTTCCACATCATCAGCAAAGGGGATCTCTGCCACACATTCAACAAAAGACTTTCTGACTTCATCTCTGCGTGGTTTATTGGGGTCCTTAGTCCTCATCACCACAGGTGGGTTGGTTCTGGGGGCTGCGACTGGAGATTTAGTGGGATTGGCCCGAGGTGGGCTGGTAGGAGTCTTAACTTTGGGAGGTATCTTCTCTACTTTAGGTTTCTCAATAGTTGAACATATATTGTCCCAAGTAACCAGAGGCTTCTTGTTGAGCATTGCAGGCTCCTCGTTTGGCGGTGGCGGAGGTGGGCTCGAAGGAGGGGTGAGCATGGTGGAGTCAGAGTTGTTAAAACTGTCACTGGTTGCTGTCTGGCTAGTCATGGTGCTACCGTTTAAACCCAAGCCAGAGCTGCTGCTCAGCTCTTTTCTCTCGGAGCCACTGCTTTTGGGTTCCACAGGAGAGATAACCTGACCCTCCAGAGTGATGTTGAGCCTGCGGATGACCGCACGACCTGTGAAGGTGGGCTTCATCTCCTCAGACAAGTCCTCTGGAGTGTGGGATTTGGATGATGAAGGCTCAGACGTAGGGGTTTGGATGACACTCTTTTCTATCATACCTTTGCTTCTGTCCAGTGGGGTGAGCCCTAAGCTCCGCCTAATTTCAGCGCTTTTCATCCAGAACTCCTCAATGATGTCCGTCTTCTTGACCAGTGTCTCCTCTACTGAGTCCTGAGATTTCAGTGGTTCAGTGCTTCTCCTTTCTACTGAAGTGGGTTTGGCCAAAGGAGTGGAGGTTACAGCAGGGACTGGCTGAGTCCTCACAGGAGAGCCTGTGGATAGTGGTGAGGAAGGCTCTAGGCATGGTAATGGCTGAGCACAAATGGGGGACAAAGGGTTGCCTGAGGGTGAGCAGGCACAAGGCTCAGGCTGTATGGGGGACTTGGGGCTGACTGTCTCCGGTAGGGGCACTGGTTGGGAGCGGATAGGAGATACCACCGCAACAAGAGAATTAGGGCTCTTGGGCTCCTGAGCTGGTGATGGTGGCATGTGTGGCTTGACACTGTCAGGCAGAAAAGGCTCAGGGAAAAATCGAGGGCCTGGAGATTTAACTGGCACTGAAGAAATTTCCTGTTTGATCTGGGAGAAAAAGGCATTAAAATGTTTATTTAACAAAATAACAGTCCCAGCCAGCAACCTTGGTACCACAGGGAACCAAGTAAATAAAGCATTTTTGGTGACAAACACAGAAAACAAACACATGTAATTAAAAACAAACAAAAATAAATTTTACCTCCTCAGCTGGAGTAGTGGGTTTTTGTATTGGAGAGAGAATTACATCCACAATGAATTCCCTTGGACTAGCAGAGATGGACTCTGAGACAACAAAGCAGACAGGCACAATCAGATTTCCTGATCATGTAAAACAGGAGCTGAGGGGACTGTCTCTTTCCTTTTGTGCTACTACTGTACCAAGTGAAATGGGAACAAAACAGTCATACAACCTTGCAACTGCATGCTCATTCTTGCTAGCATATATAAGAGTTTACCCTTTTTGGAAACATGTTCAATGCTCTCAGGCTTGCCAGCATCCAATGGGAGAGATTCTGCATCATCAACACGTTGCGAACGAGCTTCAGCCTCTGCATCTGAAGGGATGTCATCTGTGACAAAGAAATCAAAGTGTAAGGACACATTCCATTTATTAACATGACATTTTTCATAGCCATGTATATAAAACACAAGTGCAGCCTGTCATAGCAACAGCTAATTAATGTGACAAACCTTCATCTAACTCAGTGCCTGGCTCAATGTCTGGACTCCCTGCCTCAGCATCTGGATCATCCTCTTCTTCACATGGCTCTGGGGTCACAAGAACACAGAGTCAACACAGTACATCAGGAAATAGCAGATGGGCTACATGCCTGAGACCACATAGGTCATCCACGCCAAAGAAATCAAAGTTGTACAACATTGTCTGTGGCCCAATTGCGGCCTGTACATGTTTCATTCTTAGGTTTTGCACTGGAGGTACCAGGAAATCATTTAAATTAAACATCACTTGTCCACAGTTGGCAGCTTTTGGGAGTGTGTCTTAATTGCAGCAAAAAGAATATGAAATGGCAGGGGCTAAAAAGGGGGAAATGAAGGAAATAAGACATTTACTGAGATATAAATCATGCTCTAACAACTTTCTGCGGCTGTAATTATTTGAACTCAAGCTGTGTTTGTTCTCAAGCCAACCTGTTGTACTTTGTCATTTTATATTTTTAAGTTAATGTAATAAACAAACAAAAACATCACACACACAAGCACAAGCACACACATTTATATGCCTATTTTCAAATTAAACATCAAGATCATGACAAGAAAAAATTAGCTACAAATTCTCAGAAACCACATAAAATTTAGAGATGACTTAAATGCTTGGAAATTTATAATTGGAAGATGTGAGCTACAATATCAACCTTGTAGCTCCAGTGCATAACTAAAGAATACTACCATAGGTTATGGGGTTCTTGAATCACCAATGTAATCTCCAAGATTCAATCTGATATCATTCTTGGCCATCTAAACCTATTTAAATAAAATCTATTAAAAAACATTAAATGACCAAGATGCCTGTAATGCTTTTTTCTTCAAGTAACTTTTAACTAATGTAGGAATATATTTCAAGCACAGGACGAACATAAATTCATGTAAACATCGTTAGTGGTGAGCCACATGCTTGTATCCATTCACAAAGTGGCAAATGGATGAAGCTCAGCTGGGGAGACAAAGTCAAAGAGTGGTTAATAAAAAGTAGAAAATGAGACAAGCAGAGATGCCCCCTTCCACAGACCAGACTGAAAACGACAAATTAAATATTCTTTACAAGATATCTCCTATTATAACTTAACTGAAATCTGGCAACCATATGTTAGGCTTTTATGATCTCGACATGCACCTTGACAAGCATAATTGGCGAAAGAAAGTCCTTAAACTTTTGCAATATGTTCACCGGTACATTATAACTCAAGTAGCTACTAATGGGAGTAGGAAAGTACACAGAGGAGCACACAGGAGATTTCATAAAATCCCAAAATGCAGTCTTTAGCAAGGCACAACACTTCAGTTATCTATGCAGTACCTTGTAGAGACTGATGCAAAATGAACGGCAAATTGAATTTCAGGTTTGTTATATTGGCAGCCTGTTGTAAAACCCTGGTTTTACCAGCTGAATGTCAGGGTTGTACTACTCCTCCAGCTTTCAACATCAAGCTAATGCCAGGAAAGCATTTACTATGCATCAATATGTAGGTTTGGAAGCAGCTGAGAATAGATATTGAACTGCAAGTGTAAGCCAAGGCCTTTGTAATCCTGGTTAATGGATACCTACATACATTTCAGTCACGTGGCTCTAGCATGCAGAAGTGTGTTGGGTTAAACAAGCTTCAACATGCAGCCAGTGTATTCCACATGGATGTGGATACATCCTGTGTTCCTGCTTCTATACATGCTCTGTCTTGTGTACGAAAAATGTGTGCAGTGAAAGCTGTTGCGCTGGTTTTCGGCACTACCTCCAGACATGGAGTCCAGCCAGGCTCTGACAGCCTCGTGCCTCGCAGAAGTGTGGGAAGGGGCTAAAATTATTTCATGAACAAGCACATGAGAAACACAAACAAACACATAGCAGAAAAAAACAAGATGGTAAGACAAGGGTGAGGTCTGTTTTAGAAACAAATCCGTCCCACCCATGTGGTAAGTGTAGGTCATGTCAGGGCAAAATATAATAACTATTAAATTTTTTTTTAAAGAAACGCACAACAATGATAAAAGCACATGAAATGATGGTAAAATGACAAACCTTACATGCGACAAAAACTGCTAAAAAAAAACCCCAACTAAAACAAAAATTCACAGTTTTGTAGGGATAAGAAGCATATTAGTGGGGGCTAATATAAATAAAGAAACAGACATGACAAAAACAGCAAGCAAATAAAATATACAAATAATGACAAAGAAACACACCAACAGACCCTACACATTTTTTTTCATCATTAGGCATAAGAAGCTTATTAGTGTGGCTGAGAGGAAGGATATGAAATTGTGTTTGTAACATTTACAAATGTAAATAATGCACGTTAGAACCCACTACACATTCTCTCTCATATTCTGACAACAAAGCAACACTCCACTGCCTTATAGTAAACACTTGTGGTCGAGCAGGTCTCCTTCAGGCTGTGTTACCTGTGCTAGACGCGCCCTGCGTTTCCTGGCTGGGGAGAGAGGGCTGCAAACCCGAGGCTGAGGAGCCCTCCTTCTCCCCCTCTGCCTGCATAGGGAGCAGAGGGTCCACTGGTTGCAGGACTTGCTGGATCTGCAGGTTTCTTGCTGTTCGGTTGAAGTGGCATGGTTTTGATTTTGTGCAGAATATTTGAGGAATGGCAACACGCACAGGAGAATGTCACAGAGGACACCAGATGGCCAAAAATGGACAAAACAACATGTCCCAGTAGACAGAACGTCCAACAACAAGCATAAAAAAAAAACACGATGCATGAGGATCAAAAGGACAGACAGAAATAATGAAAAGAGAGAAAGAGAGAAAGAACAGAACATTTTAGGGCATGTTTCAGAAGTAGCAAACAACTTTCCAGGTATGGTAAAGCATGCAATGTCACAGAAAGTTCAGAAGATATGGGCCTACAACAGTGCTAAATTCAGAATGTTACTTGTATTCACACTTCACCACTGCATATATTAAATGGCTACATGATATCGCTATGCATGTGTACATTAGTAACACCAAAACTCAAAACCTTGCACTATACACATGGGTGAGACAAACAAATAAAGTTTGCAAACTGTTAGATAATATAACCCTGCATAATTTGAAAAAAAAATACACAAGCCGAAAAAGCTGAAAAAGAAACTTTATCTTTTTTAGCAAACAGAAGCTAGCCTTTGAAGTACCTGTTCTAACTGTCTCCGTTTTATTAAAGCTGCACAACATGGATGAGGAACTTTTGGTGTAATTATATTGATACTTATTCTGAGTGTGATTTTCCTAGCTATGAATTAAAACAAACAGGCAATTCGATAATGTGGTGTAAGAATTATGATTAGTTATAGGACCATTTTGCATACTGCATCCTTCTGTGAGAATTATTGTCTAATACAGTTACCTAATAATATATTGTGGAACCACATATTGTGGAAGTCTTAAGTGGTGATAGTAAGTAAGTAAGTAAGTAAGCAAGTAAGTAAATACATAAATAAACAAACAAACAAACAAATAATCAAACCAAGGTTCAAATCTTTGGTTAAAAATGGAAAGAGGTTAGACAATGCAGCTTTTCTTCAACCAGTAATGATGTTACAGAGTTCCAGTGTGTATACAAGCCAAATGCATCCACAGGCAAGACTACCTTTAAAGGTACCCGTATCCTCTTCGTCACTGAGGTTCTCCAGCCATACAGCTGACTGGAGTTCCCTCTCCCAAGGGCAATACTCCCCCTCTGCCAGCCCACACAATTACCCCAACACACATACACACGCACCCAATCACATATGAGGAGGATGACAGACCATCCATCCATACACAAGCACACAAAACACACAGGGGGGGATGGAGGTGGTGAGGAAAGAGGGAGAAGTTGAGGATGATGCCACAGTACAGAATGACAGACAGCATGGTCAGGCACATAAAACCACTTCCTATTTATACACAGATCCATATGGTCAATCATTTAGTGTCATATACATAAACCTGAACAAACTCTGTTATAATTATTATTATAAAAATAATAAAATAATCTAAATATACTTATATCTGAAACATTATCCAAAGATATTCATATCAGATAATAAAGTGCTATAGATGAAACAAGCCATATAAAACAAAACATTTGTTTAGGACAGCTTACTAAAAACAACAAACAACAACAATTACAATAATAACAACAACAATAAGAACAACAATAATATCAATCATATCAATATTGACACTGATAATAATAATAATAATAATAATAATAATAATAATAATAATAATATCTATAATAAGCAAAACAGGGGACAGTCTCCCTGGAGCAACTTGGGGTTAAGGGTCTTGCTCAGGGACCCAGTGGTGGTGCTGGAGGTAGGATTCGAACCCTGGACCTCATGGTCCTCATGGTCCAGAGGCAAGTGTCCTACCCACTGAGCTACCTCCACCCCCATAATATTATTACTACATTATCATTATTATAATTGTTGTTGTTGTTATAATACAAATCATAAACACCAAAACCCACAATTCAATATTACTGTTTCACAACATCTGTAGTTATTTTTATTCTGTGTGGAACACCTATTCACTAGTGCTCCCCATACTTAACAACTGCTTTTCACATGGACACAATAGTGATATCAGGATGCTTTCAGATCAAACAAGGACATATAAAAAGCACACAAAAACAGTATGAGGTGGACAGGGGAGTAATAGAATATTAGACACACAAACACAGCACAATCTCTCCATATAATTTGATTTTCCCCACCTCACTGTGCCTTTTGTACATTCGAGCAGATCCATTAACTTGGATTTTACTGGGTACAGATTTCTATTATACTAAACTATTTGAACGTGATAATATACAAAAAAAATGCATAGTTTACCATCACTTGATTCTTCCTCATCCTCCTCTTCGTCTTCATCATCTTCCTCATCCTCTCCCTCCATCTCTGCATGTTCTCCATCTTGCCTGCCAGTGCCAGCATCACTCTCACCCTTCAGTTTGGCGTGTAGCTCCACAGCCTCCTTCCAGGGAACTCCCCCTAGATCAGAAGGAGCTGCCTGGTCCAGCTCTTCATCTTCTTCCTCCATGTCAGACTCTGAGCTACTGGAGAGAGAACAGTACCTCAACAAACCTGCTATTGATATACCTGGCCTGTTCAAAGCTGCAGCCAAAAAATAAAAGACACACTGTGTCACTGATGCAAATCACCAATGTTATATAACAGAAACTTGCAACACCTTTGCAAAAGCCCAAGACAACTGAAAAAATTGTATTTAAAGCCTGAGAGGCTATATTGGAATGTATATAAATAATATAATACAGTAAAAGTTTTTGCTTATTCATTCCCATTTTACTGTAGTTCTCCTCAAATAACTCACACACATTGTTCAGCTCAACCGTTCCTTTATCAGAATAAGTCGGGTGTGCTGCTGATGTAGTTTCACAAATCCATGCAGAGGCGATTAAAAGAATCTGTGTTCTTCTAACCTGTGTTTTTCTAACCAACTCAAAATATTTCAAATACTTTTCACAAACTCAAGAAATGTTCGTATTATTTAATGCTTTGTTTGCATGCATTTATTCTTTCGTTATTGCGGCAGAATGTCTCTAAGTGCTCAAATAAACGAATTTAAACATTTTGCACAACAACTTAAAACTTCAGTACAGTACTGAATGTAAATGGCAAAATAAGATATCAGATGTGTACTTTTCAACTGTGTAATGAAACCAAGATGCCAATAACTTCTAAATCTGTACAACAGCGGGTAACAGCAATGGTACTATTCAGCTCTTTCCCCACTGTTCCATGATTACAAAGATTATCACTCTTTGAACGGTTCTCATGTAAGTAAAAAGCTTTTGCTGCACTGATTGTCTTCCATTGACACTGCAAAGGGACATACCTGGAGCCCTCATCTAATTCCGTGCCTTTATCCAACACACTGCTGAGGTTGTGTTCTGCTAGGGTCTCCTCGGGAACCTCCTCCAGCTCCTCCTCGCGCTGCATGGACAGCCGGTAGTTCTCCAGCTCAATGCGCTCAGGGGTCCCTTTCAGACGCTTAGCAAGGCTGGGCTCAGCTATTCCGTTCACTTCTGGAACTGCAGGGAACAGTGAGGAAGAGGTGAGATAAGTGTTTAATTTGGAGATCAAAGGGAAGTCAAGGATGGCCACATGTTCAATTACAAACCTCTGCGTGTGGTTATCTCCAGCACCTCTACGTTCATTGGCGTGGCGCAGGCTTAGCATTATTTTAATATAATATAAGTGAATCTAAGAGGATCGAAGACATCTAACCTGTATATTAATTGAGAAATAATACCATAACACATCTGGGCTGTAATTTTTTTGTGCATGTTTCTAAAGCTTTTTTAAAATGTGTGCTGATGCTAAACTCTCTAATGTATTATTCATAGAAACTCAGCACAGACATTAAGCATTTCATGCCTTTAGTTAAGCCAAGGGATTCACCTCCATTTCTAGTCAAATACAAACAGACAAACACAAACGTAATCTCTGATAAAATTTATTTATGCATAGGATACGCCTACATCATATAATG
Source organism: Rhabdalestes septentrionalis (assembly GCA_037832545.1). Lineage (NCBI taxonomy): Eukaryota > Metazoa > Chordata > Actinopteri > Characiformes > Alestidae > Rhabdalestes > Rhabdalestes septentrionalis. Next base: position 10,949,499 of record JBBMFX010000017.1, read on the forward strand.
GCATAAATGTAAGCATTCTGTATTATCGATTATATTACAAACTAATAAAATACATGAAGTTGGTACCTTGCCTTTTTCCCATCCTACAAAGCAACACTTTGTGATAAAAAAAACATTCAAGTTGCCTTAACTTTTAGATGAACTTTGAGCTGAACATGTGTGAGATGAATTAAAGCATGACATTTTGACACTATCAAGGCAAGAACAGGAAAACAATTATATTCCTGTCCTGTTAAGTTACCCCAAAAAACTAACCCAAAAAGAGAGTGAGAAAAACAAAGGATAGAGCTTAAAGCTAAATCCGTTTGTAATTGAAAAATGTATTATATCAATGTTTATTTAAAATATTTAATCTATTTAAAACACACAAAAAAGGCAGGTGAAAGTGCGGTGTTGGGGTGAACAGTGCAATATCGTGTGGATCCAACAATACGGTGACAAAGCAAAACACTACAATCTGCTAACTTCCCTAAACTAGTTGTATAGGTTACTATTTATAAATATATAATTTGTAAGAATATATTTCTACCCTGGATCTAATTGACCTGAGCTAAACAAACTACAGCAAACACCAGTGATGTGAAAATCATTATAATTTGTTCCACCTCAACCAAAACTAACCTTTAAAACTTTGACACACTTGAACACTGAAATATGTGCTTATATTTGCAGGCTCTCTGCAAATTAGAATGGTCTGCCTTTAAAAATCCAGGCAAGTATGATCATTAAAAAAGCACTTATAGTGTTTGCATCCTGTAATGTGAATCATATGAGTGATGGTAAATGGGGTTAGTACACAGGAAAGACTTAGAAATGCACAAACACCAAGAAAAGACAGAGGGTGTGATGGACTACAGCTACAGACCAATTACAGGCACTAATGCAGGCACTAGCTGAGCAAGAGGCTGCTCTGATAGGAGAGGGGAAAGGTAAAGCTTACAGAGTCAACCAATCACAAGCACTGATACACGCAACACATTACAGGGCTTCACTGCTCAGAAATCACAGGTATGATACCACAGGCACTATTACAAGCAGGAACTACTGACAAGAGGTTTAAGAGAAGATTTCAGCAACAGAAAGGTAAGAAACAGGCAGCGAATTAACTATACAGTTTCCACATGTTTTAAAACCATTACAGAGGGCATGCAAGCAAAAAAAACAAATGCCAATTTGAGTTTACTTAATTGAATAACTTCTCCAGAGAAGATCTACAAGCCTTAGAGTTTCAGTTCATTGAAATTAAAACAGTTTCTAGGCCTACTATCATTACTTAGTCATAAAAGTTCAATGAAGATGTGTCATTTTACACAAGATCTATTGCACACATCCAAGCAATTCAAATAAATAATAAGACATGACAAAACACACAGATCAGTAGCACTGTGTTTCTCAGGTTCTTGGTCAGAGAGGGAGCATGCTAGAGGATATTGAGCAGAAGGTTGAGAGTGAAGCAGGAGAAGAGGTATAAGCAGTAGGTCAGGAGGAAAGGGACATCTAAGGGGTTGTGTGCCACCTGGTGGCGAGTCCAGGACAGAGCGCGCCGCAGTGAGCGCACCGATCCCCCCACCCCAGGAGAGAGGCGCAGGACAGGGCCAAGAAAGGAAAGGCGGATACCTGAGGGCCGACGCTCCACAAGAGCCTGAGCGGCCAATGCTCGGCCGGGGGCATCCACGGTGACTGGAGCTACGGCTTGGGAGTCCTGAGAGCACAGGGGGGGGGGGGAAAGGCTCAAGCAGGCACAATTTCGAATACAAATCACATGAAAATATTCAAACTAAAATGTGATCAAATGCATCATTTAAAAATGTACCGCTGGACAGTATCCTTGAAGTGATGCAACATTTGACTGCTTATTCAGTATTCAGGTTTTCCATAGAAAATCACATATTCAGAATATATTTAGATTACATGAAATGCACATGGGAAAACAACTGTTTGAGAGTTATTCTTGCTGATTTTCACCGTTTTTCTTCATGTCACAGCCCTTTTAAGATGTATCATGTTCTGAGAGTTGAAACATCTTGTACAACACTACTGCAATATCAATGCCAAAATTCACTGAACACATCCATGATGTTCATCACTCAAAAGAGACTAAAACTGCCAAGTAGAATAAGTGGATATTAACAATTTTTTTTCAGTGTTAATAAAAATGCTAGTGCTTGTAAAGAAGTTATTGGTTGACCTCATCTTTAGAGTCCATCTGACTTACACTAAATAAATAATATAACTAAATAATTTATTGCTACATGACTAAGTATGTGTAGGGTTTGTTTTAAAGAATGCCTTGTCCATTAACTTTAGTAGAATAAAAATACATTTACTGCACACATCATTTCAGTATTCTGAAATTATATTCCATATACTCATATTCCATTATGTTTCAGTCCCACACACTGATTTATGATCTAATCCTTCGGAGGTCAGAGACTCCTAGAAACTCAAGTTAAACACAGTGGAGATCCGGTTTAAACGCTGTGCACAACTTTTGCTTCTGACAGCGCTTTACTGTAATGTTTTTAAATCAAACAACATAAATAGCAACCCATCATATGGACGCATACAAATACATTATTAAGATGCATCCATGCAAGCATGAAACATAGAACCTAATGGAAAAAAAACATCCCAAGCATCTTGTTGGCAGGCAGTCTGTACCTTTGAGTTGAGAGGAGCAGCAGCAGGAGCAGGCCTCTTCCTCTGAGCCTGTCCAGACAAGCGGTAACAGTAGTGTGGCTTACAGTAAAACTTCCCTAAAAGACACAAACAAGCAAGTACAATTTATATAAAGTTACTACAGAGAGGACTCCACTTACTTTAGAGTAAACTGTTTACTCTATAATGCCAAAACACTCCTTTTTGCATGCATATTTGCTCCGTGCCCCAGGCCAAATGGAAAGTCTCTATACACTCTGGTCAAGAGAAGTCAAGAGGATAAACAGAAAATAAACTGCTTTGTTTGGGGCAACAATATGTCAGTGTGTTAGAGGACAAAGGAAAGCTTATGAGACTAAACCATGACAAAGAGGGCAAGAATATTAACGAGGGGAATTCACATATTTACAATACTAAAATGTAGTACACTGGTGATTGGACACCATGTGTTTTTGGTTTTGTGTTAAAGCTGAGGTTAAAATGCAGACATTTACTTTTATTTGTGAATATTACATATAAAGAATCTTTCCTCCATCAAGACTAACAACAAACAAGCAGTGAGAATGGCAGAATTAAAATGGTTGGAATGATTAGCCTTAGAGAGGTGAAAACATGTTGCTGAGGAAAGCGTCATTCAGACGTACACTATATCTGGTGATGATCTTTTTATTTTACTCCTGAATGAGAGGATAACATTTGGATTACATTAGGTGGAAAACCACACTATTAGAGGACTAAAAGGACTGTCTGGGGGTTGAAAGTGCAGTGTTGGGGTGAACAGTTCATCAATATTTTATCAAAACAGTATTTTGCGTTTCCTTAGTGATAGCATGCGTTCATCTTAAGGGGCAGCAGGTACTATGGTTTGTCTAGGAACTGCACAAGTTTAAATTAAGACCATTCAAATGTCTGACAGTATGCCAATGCATTAAAAATAAAAACATATGTTTTCTAGAACTGTTCTGTAAAGTATACAAAAAACAGAATCAAAATTATGTACATCATGTTAATAAAATCTCTTTTTGTATCTGCAAAATACATATCAGGCAGGTTCCTGCAGACAGCAATTTGTTTTGCGATTTATTTATATGTTACAAATGGTCCCAAGAGTAGAAGAAGAAATGCATTCTTGATAGAATTCAGTTTACATTATGGATTCAGACAGTCCAAATCACTCAACATTATAGACATTCCAATTAGAATGATCTGAATATAGTTTTAAACTACTGTAACCTCAATAGCAAGAAGAAACTACATTTCTGCAAAACAAACTAGACAGCACCTTTTGGAACAGCTAATAGCCTAGTGTTTAGGAAGCTTTTCCTGTGTTCAGAAGGTCAGGGGTTTTAATACCAGGACTGTTAGTGGCACAGCCTTGAGCCTGTCCCCCGAGTGCCCCTCGCTGTTGGCTCCAAAGTGCTTCACTAGGTGAACAAGTTAAACACAAAGAAAGAATTTCACACAGCTCACACTGTATGCCGTGCTGTGATGTGTTCACATGTGACCATGAGGGGCCACTTATATACTGATATACTATATAATGCTGTCCAAACACAGATTGCACTGTGCAAGTGTAAGCAGGAGTGGAAAAGCAGCCTATGATGACGTACCATCCTCCACGTCGAAGGCGTAAGAAGACAGGCGCAGGGTGGTGCCACAGTAGTCACACTTAAAACAACTGCGGTGGAAGAACTTTCCCTCCGCACTCAGGCGCTCCATCACATACACGCGCTTCCGGCAGAAAAAACACACATCGCTGCCACCGATGTTCTGAGGGAACTCCTTCCGCAAGGAACCCTACGTAAGAAAGAAAGAAAGAAAGAAAAAAAGAAAAAACAAATAAACACATACATACTACACTTATTTGTTTGTGGTAGGCTTCTACATTAGCAGGCAATGGTGTTAAATTAGTGATCAAGCTCAAGGCTTGGTCATGGTATTAACGTCTCTAAATATAGCACAGCATTCAGAAATCACATACGAGGATTTGATTCAGTGACACTATATGTACAGGGGCGCCGGGGGTGGGGGGGGGTTCTAATCTTTCATGGGGTCCAAGATTTCTGGCGGCACCCCTGTATATGTATAACTCTAAATATCCCAAAAACTTCTTTTGGTCTATTTGGATACTCCACTATAGATCTGTAGATGTTTATCGTGAAAATTCAGCCTATTAACCTATTACTATTTACCTGTACCAAAATCATGACCTTATCGAAATTTTAACCCTAATCATAAACCTAACACTGTCTAAAACATAAACAAATGGGATCAAAAACAGGTCATTTCTGAATGCATGTGTCATCATAGGACACCTTGTTCCACAATCACTGCAGAGTGAACACAGTTAGTACTTAAGCAACTCAAATAACAGGGAGGGTTTGCTTTATTATCAACCACACACACCGTTCCAAGCATTCTAAATTGGATGCAGGCACACTGGATGCTAAGTGCAACAACTACACCACCCAGAAGTCTTACCAAATCCCGTTTTTCAAAAGGGGGCCTGGAGTCCTCCTGAGTCTGAAGCTGACTGACTATTTGCTCAGCCAATGAGCTCACTCCCCCCGTATACATCTTAACACATCGCTATGGACGGCAGACAAAGCAAAGAAATACGGGGATGAGAAATGTAAACAAATGTAAGAAGGTGATAGGGAAAGAAAAATGGAAGAGTATGACTGTGAAATGAATGGTAAAAAATCTTGTGGATGAGAGGAGACACATGTGAAAGTGTTTGTACTTAGGACCAGGTATATCAAGTTTTATTCAAGACAATGTACAGCACATACATCACATAATACCATTTGTTGCACAAACAGCAGGTTTCCAGAAATGCTGCCAAATATCAAAAGCTGCCAGAAAGAAAAAAAATTCTCACATGCAATATGGAACAGCAACCACCTTTACCAGCCAGTCATGCTACCACCATTCAATATCTTTTAAAATCCAGACTACCTGAAATTCTCTGAAGGTTTAAAGTTATTTACCTTATTTTTCGCCACATAAGATGCTCCGCAATATAAGATGCACCCAATTTTAAAGGAGGAAAATCTGGGAAAAAGCTTTGTCCACTCTAGATACATTTCATTTACATTAGAGCCCAGATCGGGCCCAAAAAATGAAAACCGACATGACACAAACCCGTGCACTTGTGTCCGAAACCAGCCCGGCCCGACAAATTGACTGTAATTATTTACTCATCTCGTTTTTGTCATGTGAAAAATGTTCGTTGACGAAGATATTTCGTCATGATTTGCGTTGACGAAACAACACTAGTTGACGTGGTGCCCAGGCAGCACGTGGTTAGACTGTCAGGAGAGGGAAGCCAAAACAAACACACAGCCTGGTCGTGCAGGGAAGGTCAGAGAAGTCTCCACAGCCCGCAGTACATGCCACAAATCCAGCCTGCAGCACACACAGCATAAAAAGAGGACTGCGAGCAAGCACCACACAAAGTTAGGTTTTTTAATGCAGGCAGTTTTAATGCAGGCAAAAAGTGTATTTGTCGTATAAGATATTGTCGTATAACAATTTTGGGGAAGAAAAAGTGTGTCTTATACGGCGAAAAATACGGTAACCATTTTACTTTTAGCTGTAAATATCTTCACTAGTGTACACAGGACACAGATTTACTGGTTTTAATTAAATATGTCAACATTTCAATATTTTGGCTGAAAGTATTCCTCTACATCGTTCTAGAAATTCAAAGTGGAAATAAGAAGACAACCATTTCTACAGCCTTCCCGCAATTATATGACCATCATATGTTTATGTAGTTTTTACTTGTTAAAGGTGGTAGTGATGGTAGGATTTTTTTTGTTTAAGTAGAGGTCAACTCTTTAATGTCATAAGAATGCTATAAAGAAATAAGGGAAGTTCAGTTATTGTATATATCATTTACTATATATAAATTTTTTATGCCACCTCTGCTCTGTACAGAAACTAACTTGCAGTTCTTGGGAGATTCATATTTCTCAAGCAAGTGTGAGTTAAGTCACAGCAAACACAGGTGCAGGGACGAGTTCAGCTGCAGGCTACCTGTCGGAGTGAGGCAGGAGAAGGAAGGGGACTAGCTGAAGGTAGCTTTTGCGCCAGATGAAACTCTTCAATAACAAAACGCGAGGGCTTTTTCTTAGGCTCCACACGACAGGAAGAGAGGGAGGAGAAAACATTAGATTACGACAGTAGAAAGAAGGAAAATAAAAGAAGGACAAGTAGGCGAGAGGAAAAGAAACACACTGTTTTATGGTAAAAGATGTAGGCTTTTATTATTTGGGGGAACCATCACATGGTGATTGTATGAATGAGAGGTCACCTTGGGCCTGGACGGCTTGTCTTTAAACAGAGAGGCTAACCTCTCTGCTCGCTCCTGGATGCTGGGGATGTGTAAAGGCACTTGCTTGTCAGAACGCAATCTCTGAATCTCCTGTAGGAGAGAGGGCCCACTCTGATCACCAGATAAGCAAAAAAACAAAAACAAAAAAGAACTGGGATTTTCTGTGCTAACAAAAAAATGTTTAGGATAGGTGAGCATATGGGACACCAGGTTCATGCATACCAGCCATGCCTAGGCAGGGCTACCTGCTGCTGGGTGTCAGGGGGGTATGAGGGCTGCGCAGGGGTCAACCCATGGGTCAGCATCCACTGCTCAAGAAAAAAGCGGGAGGGCTTTTTCTTAGGCTCCACAGGAATAAGAGAGAACAGAGAAAAGAGAGAGCCTCTTAATACAAAGTCATGCGTCATATGAAAGTATAGGAGTACTTGTGAACATGCTGGTGTAATTCGTTAGTCGGTGTAATTCTGAGCCTTGCAAAAACATTAAAATATTATATTATATATACAGGTCTGAAATAAAAGAGGTCACTGTATTTTTGATTAGGGCAACCATTTCATGCCAGTGCATTTTTAATTCCTACACAAGCACCTCATTCTACTTTATGAGGTACTCATCAGGTGATCCTGAATCAAATCAATTGCCATTTTCTTAACGAGTGGACAAGAGATTTGTTTTCCTTGAATTATTCAAGTTCTATAACATTGAATTATTTATCTTACTTTAATATATTTTCATTTCCTTTAAAATAATGCTTTAAAGAACAATACTGTTAGATATTTTGTCAGCAGTTCTTAAAACCTAAGGCAAATCAATCTAGTTCAATACTTGCACCTATAAAAGATCAAACATGAGAAACCGAACATTTTTGCAGTCGGAACATTCATCGCTAAATATTTGCGACACTTTTCTGTTGTATCATATCTTCATAAAGCATAATCTTATTCTAGCAGAGGAATAAATAACTAATGCCCATAATGGCAATAATCTATAGTGCACAATACTTTTGAGAAAAAAAAGTATGACTTCTGTGTTGTTTTTAGAGCATTTAAAAATATATATTTTTGTTTACATTTTGTAGTTTTGAAATTCTTACATGAATGCATATTTTGTACATGAATAAGAGGAATTTTATTATTTGTTTTGTTGTGCTATTATTTGTAGTGTTGTGTTTAATAATTGCTTTACCTTATTCAGTACAGTGTTGCTGGAATTTATTCAAAATAAAGATATAATTTTGGGAGAAAATCTATTTTTGTTTTCTTTACGCACAAAACATTTACTGAAACCAAACTCCACTAAAACATATATATATATATATAAATTACTCCAAGCAAGCTGATCTTTATTATAAAATAACTGGTAGATGTGTCCTAAAAACAATCACTTCTAATGCTCTACCTGGGGCCTGTCAGGCTTGTGATGCTGCTTTGTAAATTTAGTAGCTAGTGTTTGTGCTCTCGTCTCAATGATAGATGCATAGACAGGCTCAGACACCCCTGGGGGCCATAGTCCAGCCTCCTGGAGACAAAAAGATTCACCAATTTAAATATTTAAAGTAAGGAGACACAAAATGTTTGTCATTATCAGGGCATGAAGAATGCTATAGTGAGATGACTACTTATGTCTGAAAACATCCAGAAGGGGGAGCACTTGCTTGTCTCTTTACAGTAAAATGGCAAAGGTAATGCAACCTGTGTTTTTATGACCTTCTGCTCAGGGGTATACTATATGTAAATATCCAAACTAACATCACACATCAGAAAAGAGCTTCTGTTTCTTTAAAGTCCAGGAATTTCAGTGATTTAAGCTCACCATGACTGGACGCTACACAACTAGAACTAGATGCTGCTCTGCTGGCAAAACTACGCTCCACACAGATGCAACATACAGCTATAACACACGGTCATATCATGTACCCGTGCAAAACATGGAATATGATTTTAATGTACATTTTTATTTAATGAAAATTGATGTATTTTGCCCAAAAAATGAGTGCATGTCAAATAAAAACAAATGACAACACAAGCAAATGCTAGTCCGTTAGCTACATTCTAATGTCTGGGTCTGATCCAAGTTGGAAACCAAGCAAGTTTAAATGGCTGATCCAATGAAGAAACAGAGCCAAGTCAGATTAGCTGTGGTTCTTTTCTTAATCAAATACGTATGTAACACCTGTATTTTGGGACACTGTGTTAAAAGGGTTAAAGAAAGATGTACAAAAACACTACAGACACATGCTCCAACAACGGTTACCCCATAAGTAAGTGGGAGATGGTCCTTGGCAGTGAACTCCTGTTCACCACTCTCATTTAACTCCAGTTTGTCCACACTCTTCTGTATATAAAGCATGTAAAAAGCCATCAGGTTTCCAAGACCTTCACAGACGAGGCACACAATCAACCCCAAATGGTATAGATTCAGAGTCTCGGGAGACATTTTATACAAGTCCAGCACATGCATTAGAGAGACTATTTCATTAATCCTGATTAGTCTCTCTGACTGCAATTGTCTTGCATTTAGGCATCAGCAGATGGTGCTGCAGGTTCATGGCAGGATAGATATGATCTTGTATAGGTCTGCTCAACCAGTCCAAGGCAGGAAGTATGAAGCATTTCACAATGTGTTTTAAATGTCCTATGGACGTACACATAAAGGACCATCAATGAATGTATACATTAATTAATCGTCTTCTAGAAAAAAGCAAGCTGAATGGACATTAACGTTAGAAAGGAAACCCCACACAATTCACTGCACTATGGAAAACAGAGTGCTGAAAAAAATTCACTGCAAAGGGATGAATAAAAAAAAAACAGTGACACACAAAATAAATCAATTGGTTACAAATGGAGACACTGAGAGTGAAGTAGTTAGGTTAAAAGACATAACAGAGAATGCCATGTCAAGTGCACAAGTGTCACCTGTGTGTGTGGAGAGAGCGATGGAGAGGTGGATGAAGAGGATGAAGAAGGAGAAGAGAGCAGAATGGTTTTCTTAGGGCAGCTTCGCAGGCCATCGCTGCTCCTGCTGGCCTTCAGAGACAGGAAAGGAGTCAAAAGACCCAAGTCACTCTAATCTCACATTAGTGACCAAAAACCCACTGCCAATTTTACTACTAAAACCAGAGCAAAAATACATGACTCACTACCGTGTGAAATTCATGCCCATATTCAAACGTTTAAATGTATAGTATAAAGAATAGCCGTTTTAAAGAACGCATTATTCTTCAAATTAAACAGCTATTGTTCATTACTTTCCAGTTTCTTGAGAGGTGCCAAGAATTCTGGGGTTGACCAGTATCTAGATGCAAGAAATAGACTGTACAAAAGTATTAGTATGTCTTTATGGAGCTTGCTTTTATACACTGGATTTTATATAATGGCTATGATTGAAACACCTACATTCAATCATTAAGAGGTGTGTTCCACTACATTTGTCCATACTGTGTATATAAAATAATGAGACAGTTGATGTTTGCCTATAGTTAAAAAAAAAGAAACCCTCTACAAAAGATTACTCAGTAAAGGAGTAAAGTTGTGTGCCGTATTAAATTAAGCAATCAGGGTTAAAAACACATTAGTAAAACACACAATGTTTCACATGGGAACACACACACACAGACACACACACACACACACACACACACACACACACACACGGACACACGGACACACGGACACACGGACACACGGACACACGGACACACGGACACACACAGAAACACAAATAGACCACCCATAAAGCAATGCCCAAAAACAAAGCTACCAAAGCCACGTCTAAATCACCACAATCTGACTGTGAAGACTATCAAAGAAATGGAACAATAAGCAAAGGCTAAAGACCATTTAGCATCATTCTGGGAATGAAAACAGACTGCTTACTTCAGCAAGCGGGGGAATATCTGACTCTAGGAGGACGATACCCACTTAAAAATCTGCTCAGTCCAATCATCTAAAAACATCACTTACTTTCATATATTCACTTCCTTTATGTTAATTTCACCCTAACTTTCAATGGCAATCACTGGTTATTTAGGTTATGTGAATTGTCCCTGGAATCTCAGGGTCCCTTCTGGAAACCACACTGCATATTGCTAACAACAATGCCAAAAAGCAGTGCCACTGCCAACTTTCCCAATCCTCAGGCTGATCCATTGGCAGAGCTGGAGCTATAAAAGCCCCTCTTAGTTCCCACACTTCCTTTCACACCGTAGGTACAGTCTAAGCATTGCAAACATTCTAATTAAATGAGAATTTGGCAATACTGCTTTTACTAAATGCACCTTACTCTCCATTACTGAATTTACAGAGGTCCAAGCCTTGAAGGGTCAAAGCTGGATTGGTGGCACACTGGGGAGCTACATAGTAGTACATTTTTATGTTATAAAGGATTGGTGCATAAATGACGAGGGGCTACTTTTCCTATATTTATAAACTTAAAAGTAAAACAAGGACTAAAATCATTTTACTGAAGTTATTTATCAAAGTGTGTGATCACAGAAAATAGGAAGTAACTACTGCACCAGTATACTTTATTAACAAAAATAACTAAAGCCTTATATGATTCTACACATATGTCTGTATAAAAGTAGACATTTATATACAGGTAAAAAATGAACTACAACTAGCATGAACTCATTATCCTGATTGTGTTTTGGACTGAGCAGTGGAAAAAACTAAAGAGGAGGACTGGGTCTTAAATAACTTTACGATCAGTAATTCCAAAGAATTCCTAAGAATGGTCTGAGCACTGCACTATAGCAGGGGATGTTGCTGGGATGCTTTTCTAAAGCTACTGTCATACCTGTTCCCCTCTGCTGGGCAGGGTTTGACACTTTACCCTCTCTTTATAGCGGAAACTCATCTGTTCCTGCAGTTGAGTTCGCCTCTGTGTGCAGACACACACATACAAATATTTACCAACACTGCTATTTCATCTGAAATATCTACAATTCAGCAGGTACACTATTTCCTATAGCTCATTTATTGTAGCACAGCTTATTAGCTTCCTCTTACCCAAGCCATTAATGGACAGGGACAACTTCAGGACCAAACAACACATTCATTGAGTGGTGCGCTATCCTCAGCAAAACAGTGACAGTGACACCGCAGAGGGATGTGATTGTGTGCTGGTAATGGGAAAATTAACTATACCTTCAGTTTTGGAGTTTTAAACTCATTGTTACTACTATTATAAGAATATGATTCAATGCTCAGAAACAGGAAGACTGACACAAATTGTGTAGAGTTACAGTTTCTAATTCTAGCCCTAAAGGTAGGTTTATTTTTAAGTGGCAAGTATTTATGTGCCCTTACACATATACTCAAACATTAGAAACAATTATGGAGATGAAAGCAACAGATGATCTGATCTTTCTACATCTACCAAATGCAAGTGATTAGTAATTACAACAGTTCTCCAGGGCTCATAGACGGAACACAGAATTAGGAAGGTATCATTAATTTATACTAGGGTTGCACGATATGGACAAAATGTAAGAACTATGGTTACACAGAGACTTTTTGTGATTCCTTTCAAGGAAGCCCGATGTCACGTGCCTTTTTTAGTCAATTAAGTCTTAGTGGAGCATTAATGGAAGCGGCTTGATATTATACCATCTGATCCCCTCTCACACACTACACACAGCTTTTCAGTACCAACATGATTTTGTCAATATTGGCCTTCCATTTATAAGAATAATATAAGAATATGATTCAATGCTCAGAAACAGGAAGACTGACACAAATTGTGTAGAGTTACAGTTTCTAATTCTAGCCCTAAAGGTAGGTTTATTTTTAAGTGGCAAGTATTTATGTGCCCTTACACATATACTCAAACATTAGAAACAATTATGGAGATGAAAGCAACAGATGATCTGATCTTTCTACATCTACCAAATGCAAGTGATTAGTAATTACAACAGTTCTCCAGGGCTCATAGACATAACACAGAATTAGTTAAGGATCTCGACTCAGACAAACACAAGCTAATCCAACTCAAGTTAATGGATAAAGTTGTTAAGGCATAACTCTGGAGGCTAAGGAAAGGCTTATCTACATTCATTACCTTTCTCCATGCAGGCACAGGGGCCAGCCGCACTGGCTCTTTGACTGGAGCGAGGGGTGGAGAGAGGGGTGGCAAGAGCCCAAGATTAGGCATTGAGTCCCCCTGTGACCAGTTCAGTAAAAGTGACAAGTGGTGTGGCCAATGAGGGGTCAAGAAAGGACAGCCAACAGCCAAACATGAGCCACCATCCATGAAAGAAGAAAAGGATGTAGAGGAAAATAGCAAAAGAAGACTGTGAGGGGAGAAGCATGCACAATTATACACTGCAAGAAATATAGAGAAATATTGAAAAATCTGAATGGCAAGCAGATGAAATATAAGCTTGCATTGTGCAAGCTATTCAAAGTCTTAATTCAGAAAAAAGCCCTACAAATAATGGTGTCAACAAACTGCAGTGTCCAACAGTGTCATTGCCCGATATTCGTGCTAAGAACACAAAGGGTTTAGCCAGCTATAAAAAGCTCCTAAATCCTTGATGATGCCACTCATTCCTGCTGGTTACTCCATTAAGGCAGATCAGAACACATACAAACACACAGGCTAAATCACATCCTATTCCATTAAAATATGACCCACATTCTGCTTTAGCTTTCTGCACAAAACTCACCAATCATTTGCTACAAATACGACCGCACAATATATAGTCTATCAATTGCAGAGGTTGCATAATGTAGCAGTTTACATGTTGCCAGTTTGTTCTATACTGTGCTCATCCAAACCAATCCCAGATGTTTTAGGTGACTGTGGGTGAAATCACAGTGGTCACAGAATCCAACAAGCATACATAAGTAGTTGTAATAGAGGCTAATCTATAACAACATCAATGGAAATGTTGACCAATCTATAGGAAGGTATCATTAATTTATACTAGGGTTGCACGATATGGACAAAATGTAAGAACTATGATTACACAGAGATTTTTTGTGATTCCTTTCAAGGAAGCCCGATGTCACTTTCCTGGAATTAAAGAGGCTTGAATTATGAAAATATTGTTTTAAAATATACATTTTACTCCACATCCATATGGTTCATTAACAGAAACTAAGCAGCAAAACAGCCATTTTCAAATCATCGTTCTAGTGTTTCCTCCCTAGGTCTCCTTTTGTAGGAGCTGCAATATAGTGGAGCCAAACAGAAAGAGATCATAGATCTATATCAGTGAAAGGTGCAATAACAAAAACAGCCAACTTAATACTAAAAATGAATTATTATGAATAATGAAAAACATTATCAGTAAACATTTGGGGAGAAAAAAAAAAGAAGAATTGATTGGTCTTGATATAATAATTTTACTTTTGCTGATGCAGAGTTTTTCTGTAGGGCAAGCAGTGAGACAGTGTCTTTGGAGTCACACACACAAATACAGTGCACTCACTTCCCATTCCCATACACATACTACTGCTGAGTTTGTGACTGTCCCAGGCCTGCCTCGAGAAGCCAGTCAACCTCACACCATAACAAACACAGACACACACACAAACATACACACACAGCAACACTCACACAGAACTAAGCCACCACAAATCAGATGAACCAGAATGCGTATCCACCACAATCTACAGTCGATCACTGAAGCATCCGCCAGTTTTGGTGACGGAGAAAAGCAGATTTTACAAGCTAAAGCCTAGCTTACCTGTCTCTTAAGTCCAGTAGACTGCACTGGTGCATTCTCCTCAAACTTGGCTAGCAGCTGGGTGGCCATAGACTTCACTTTGTTATTGTTAGCTGCTGCAGTTGTGTCAACTCTACGGTCTGTCAAGGCTGTGGCTACAGAGGGTCGCTCATCACGCACTCCCCGCAGCAGCTCTTCCTGCGAGGAGAGCATCAAAACAGCCATTAGGAGCCACAATATCCAACACTATATCCAATGAAATTAGCTTTTTTTTTTTTTACAGTAGGAGTATATACACTAGAGTTCAAATATCAGGACATGGTTGTAACACTATAAATTATGTCATTTCATATTTTCTTGTGTGCAAAACATCAGATATTTTAAGTATGAGAAGATATTAAATAGCATAATTCGTAGTGTAATTACTATGAAGTATTCTGGATATTAATTTGAAGACTTGATTTTTTATGTTTTCTCATATGTAAAACTGTTTTCTGACTTTAGACTGCTGTTTGTGATCCAAATATTTACAAAATGAACTGATTCCATCCTTCTGAATACTGATTACAAGCTTCTGAATGGCATGGAAATGCTTACGTCTTCAGACTGGCCAGCCTGGCTCGTCTTTCTCCTCTTCCCCACACCGTCTATATCCTTTTCCTTCTTATCCTGTCAGGGAGTACAGCCATGATCAGGGACCAGATCAGAAATAATGTGAATGTGTGAATGCAGTGTGTCAGGGTTAATGCAGTCTAACACACAACTGTACCTTGGGATTTCGCTTGCGTGAGATGTTGATACTCTGGCCCAGCTTGCTGAGGAAGGAGATGGGTGACTTTGTGCTGGCTATCAGTGCAGCCCTCTCCTCTGGGCTCAGGTTGTGGTTTTCTTGAACACAAAACCATTTCAAGACATTTTAGGGCATGTTGTTGGAGCCTCCGAGATATTAAGAATAAATGGACATAACTCGTTTCCACAAATGAGTTACAATGAAAGGCTGTCATCATGCCCACAACTGGCACAATAGACATTGTGAGTTGCTGTTAATCATATTTTCCTGTTATCACACCATTTAAACTTCTAGAAATATGCCTTGATTAGGTCAACTTCTTTTCATTAATGCTCACCACCAGGAGGCACGGTGTCCTTGAACATCTCATAGAACTGAGTGAGGTACATGACCATGGTGAGTTTATCAGGCTCCACCACAATGGACATCTCCTTTCCTGTCATAATAGGCGATATACCAAACTCCTTCTCAGCCAAGTCAAAAGCCAACTGGTTATTTCTTTCCACATCTTTCTCATCCAGGGATTCAAAGTCTCTGTAGATTTCAAACACAGATAAACACAGAGTTAGATAAGACCTAGTATAATCATGACCTTAAGCAACAAAAAAATGTGACATTTGTCTCTGTTCTGGGCAGCCTAAAGGTCAAATGTGTGTAATCTGACACCAAAAATAGTGTCATGTAATTTAGACACAGTAGCATGAGATAAAAACATGTTGGTACTGAAAAGCTTTGTGTAGTGTGAGAGAGGGGATCAGATGGTACAATATGAAGCCGCTTGCATTAATGCTCCACTAAGACTTAATTGACTAAAAAAGGCACCACAAATCTGAGCCCGGGAAATGCCACTCTCAACATTTACACTAATGGGGAGTCAGGATGTGTGTCTTAAGGGTAATGGATTTATCAGCTGCTCAGATGGATACAGAGAGTGAGAAAGTGATCTGTCTGTAAGGAGCTACGGGGATCTGCCTTCCTTTTAATAGCAGGCTCTCAAGTTACAGCTGCTGCTCCTACTGTGTTTGTTTATAACATGGAACACCCATTAAAATTTTGGAGACCGCAACTGTCCCGGTTTGGAGATCACAAGTTCAATCCCAGGTGATCATTGGTGGCCAGGAGTCCAAGGAAGCAACTGGCCTCTCTCTATCTGGATGGGTAGGACGGCCCTCCCACTCCCCCATCACTCAGAGCTATGTTAGCTTGCATAGGTATCTGCTAAATTACGTGAAAGAATCAGAAGTTATTTTTCTCCTTCAAGCACGACAACCCTTCCAAGAAGCGGAGATGTGTCATGTGAGTTAGAGGAAACCCATTAGCTTTCATTATTCCAGCATTAGTGGGGTATTGTCTGGAAAGTGACCTTATTGGTAAGAATAGGCTTTACCCTAGTAAAGATCTGAAAGAAGTTTCTTCAAAATCGTAAATGACAAAATATTTTGTCCCAAAGTTTCAAACATAACAAGGCAGACTGGAATATTTTAGGGACCTGGTAGTCAACAATTAGCTCAGTGAAGTTGACACTGCCATTTGAAATACATACACTAGGGATTATATTTATAATCCTCATTTTTGGTATTATCCAGACTACAAAGCAAGCTTTCTCCTCTCAAAGCTATGGCATTAATACCCATTAAAGGCTTAGATTCAAGATGTGCAGGAAGCAGTACTTTAGAAGAAACGAGTGCTCACATAAGGTCCGGTCTGTAGCGATGGATGAGAGCGCACAGAGCCATGCCGCTCTTCCAGGACGTGGTGAGGTCAGACACGCTGACCCCTACGTAGCCCTCTGTCTGCCTCTGACACCAGTTCAGCAGCTTGCTGGAGCGTGCAATGGACTCTGTGGAAACACAGCACATACCATTCAGTCAGTATCGCAGGCCATGCTTTCATCTTTAAAATAAATTACTGTTAGTCACACGATATAGTCGGTATCAGAGGGGGGAAAAGTCAAGGTGTGTTTCATTCACTCATGAAAGGTTATTGGGAGGTTGAGAGTTTTATGTTATGGTTAGGAGTACCATTTTTGTTCTATATGTGTAGTATGTGTATTCTGTTAGTTCATACAGTACATGTCTGTTTCAATTTCAGGGGAAAACTGCAAAACACCATTCCGCTATTGACTGAGTTACTAATAAAGTCAATGGCAAGATGCTTTAGATGAATCCCTCGAGACAGCATCATGCATTCTGACTTTCTGCATCTGCAAAGTTACCTTTCAACTGTTTCTCAAGCAGAAGTTCTAGGATAAAAATAATAAGACTTTAAGTTGCAAAGAAAATGGTTACGACTTTCCTATTCAGGCAAAGAAATACATCAACAAAATAAACAAAACTCTGCTTCGTAAAAAGAAGAAAAATGGCACACCGTTTCTTGTGAGTTTAGGAGTGGAAGAGTTGACCACATTCTCCATGTCGATGCGAATTTCCCTGTTCTCTCCAGTGTCTATGAGATGCCGTACCTAAACAGAGGGTGACAAGAAATGGAGGGGAAAAAAAAGTTTACTTTGATTATAGATTGAATAAAAAGTTGCCACTGGTCCTTGTGTATTTTTTTCTCTCTAGACACATAGATTTTAATAAGAGTGTAATTTTTGTAAAAAATTATCAGGACAAAGCTACCTCATAGGAGCTAAAAAACTGTGTTAATTATGAAACCATCACCATCAGACCCATTCCAAGTTCTCCCAGACTAAATTAATAATTTGGGAAAACAAGCACAAAACCAAAGCAAAGAGACACAGATACAACAACATGAAGTGACTCACCTGGTTGGGTCTCAGCAGATGCAGGCTGATGTTGGGGTAACGTGTGGTAGGATCCACAGTGTACTGACTGTAATTCTTACTGACATTCTCAGGGGTTGTCTGCGGGAGCAGCCGGTAGATACTCTCCCTGGCACACAAGGGAGCGAGGGTTATGGCTGCACAGTTAGAACCAAGCACAGCTCAATTCCATGCATCCCTGTTTTCATCCCATTAGTGCTGCCTCTGGATCTGACCCAAGGGACTTAATCTTTTACAAGACCATGATGCATTTGCATGTGCAGAGACATAGTGAATGTGACGGACATTGCATTAATGTTGCTTGCCAGCACTACTGAGTGAAGACTGCCATGTATGTAAAAGCATGGATTTCCAGGTCTCACCTTTCTGCTAGAACTTCCAAAGCAGAGGCACCCTGAGCCCAGCTCCTCACCATCCATGCTGTATCTAACGCTGCGAGGAAGCCTCGAGCAATACCAGTCCCCATTGGCCAGAACGGCTGCAAACACAGGAATTAATTCCTACTGAGATCATGATGGATAAGTTGCCTATTAAACACTTTACACTGAATTTTACAGTCCAAAATAAGTATTTACACATCATTAGACAAAAGAAAAAGCTTATCCCATACACACAATTTATCTATCAATAAATCAATAATAGTCTGCCACCTATAAAAATTATTAGGTGCTGAAAACATCTTTGTTTAGTTTTGCACTGGCAATATGAGGGTAATGTTGCACCCTGGTATATTCCTAGGCTTTGGATTAGACGATTAATATGGACAGAGAATTCCTTTAAATAAATAAGATTATTCTTCATGTCTTCCAACTACTATATGGAAAAATGTGAGAAGGAGAGTATTTCAGAAATTACTTTTTTATATTTACTTTGTTAAGCAGTACAAAGGTTTATGAACTATTTATGAATAAAAAGGCTAATTGGCTGCATATTTGCTTCCATTGTAGGCCACAACAGCCTTGTAGCACCAGCGCAAAAGAAAGTGTAGTGAAATAAAACTTTCCAGAACCAAAAATATCTCAACTGATTGACTGACTTTAAACATGCTTTTTTTCCTCCCAATGAACAAAATGTCTCATATATGTCTCTTCTCACCTCCAAAAGGCTGTCTCCCACCAGAGATACCAGTAACTGGTGGCTGTGGCGCTGGCGGACCAGGGCTGCATTTTCAGAGGCATACATGCATGTAAAATCGAACATGGCCACATCAGGCTGTCCGTAATGGTTGATGGCAAAGTCTAGTGTGGGCAGCTGGTGGTTGGTGGAGAAGTCGGCTGCCTCTCTGGCGTATGAAAGCAACGCGGCTTGGTCCACGTTAGCCCTGGACAGAAGCATCTCTGTGTCCACATAGTCCTGAAAGATGCAGATGTAAAAACAATGTAAAATGCAACAAACTTTACACCCTTAAACGACTACTCTAGTTGCAAATTTACCACAGCAGTCAGTCATCCATGAAACATCACATATCTTTAGTAATAAGAAGGGATTCCATTGTGTGCTAAAAACAAAGTCTGTCGTGTTTAGATGAAGGTTGCGAGAAGCGTATATTTCAGAATCTAATGGCTGAGGGAGTCATGGAGGATGTGAGTTAGCTGTTCCTTTCTGATTCATGCTGCTATAACTGGCTCAGCTCTACTGCCAACAGTGTCAGGCGCGCCTCTACAAGAGAAAGGCCACTTCAACACTAAGCCTTCTCCACATTAATTAACTCACATCACAGCCACACATCATTTAATCAAGTTTACTTGATTTTTGTTTTTTTCTTTTCAGCACTGCATTTTATTTATTTTAAAATATATATTTCCACTCACTTAACAAATGTTCCAGAGTTCTACCATGTATATTTATATGTGTGTGTGTTAGGGATGGCTCGATACCACAATTTTGACTTTATTTTGATTTATTAAACACAGTGCTTGAAACTCTATTAACAACTGTGCAAAGAAATTTAAAAAAATATTAAAAACTACAATTTTGATTTTAGAAGAAACAAAAGTGAAGAGATCTAATTAAAATAAAGTAATCTCTTAATATATGTTCAGTCTTTATCCCAAAGAAAATGTAAATGCAAGCAGAATGCAACAACAACAAAAAGGACCCTACAGAATAGAGGATACAGGTTGGATTGTGATTTTGGGACTGAATAAAATGGGTTCACATCTACATATCTTTG
>JBBMFX010000017.1:10984373-11008434 GCA_037832545.1 Rhabdalestes septentrionalis
ATGCGCCAGGCGCGACGTTCATTTTTCCTGATGCCATTATAGCGCTTTGCGCTGGCCCCTCCCCCAAAGACAACTGCACTTCTGACTTCAGACAATGTGCGTGAAAATCGGGCCCACAGTCTCTGATATCCAATTTCTCGCAGAGTATGGATCCAATGTTAGGGCATGGTCCCCAATAATGTATACCAAATAAATCAAAATAATATATAGGGCTGGCCTGAATAATTAGAATATGTGAGTATATGATTGTTCTGTTGCTATTCATTTCTATATTAATTATTCGGATTGGTTCATCTTTTGTTGACAGGAAACCTTTTCGACCACCCCAGCATTCTCTGGTGACAATCTTGTGATTTTTTAGAGTAAGATGTTTATTGCCGTTTTAAAATCACAAACTCTTTCCACATAAAACCACCTGAAAATGGCCTTTTAATAACAGAGGAAATACTGCATAATAAAAAACATCATGTCAGAGCCAAGGAATGTTAGCTACAGGCTGAACTCAATCAACAAGTCCCTTCTATGATTTTCATATGTCACTGCTTTTTAACCAAGACTTAACCATAACAAGATAATGAAAGATATTAAATTGTCAACTAAATAGTAGAGAAACTGGTTGACTTTTAGAAAGGTTACGATCTGTATCAGTGACATACCAATGAATCAGATTTGTGAATCACTACTCATTACTACTTCCAATACTTAAATCAGTGCTAGTCCAGTTTACAACAGAAGAAACAAACTCCCATGCATGTAGATGTAGTAGTTTCCTCTCACCTTCAGTCTCTTAAAAAAACAGTAATGTTTCTAAATAAACTGTAGAAACGCATTAGGAAAAATTACTGTTAAGACTGTGACCAGGAAAACACCTGAGACCAGTTAAAACAACCACTGAAGCCAAAGCTCAGGCTTGGCTGTACTCTAAAATCTGCTCTACTCACACACACTTTCTCTGACATCTGCATTATCTACTTTCTGTCAGTTACTTTCAGATTCCCTGACAATTCCTGACTAATTCACTCCTAAAATGCTGTAAGCAATCTTGTTAGCACAACAGTGGCTGAGCAGCTGCAAAGCAATTGAAATAGATGCAGCCTTTTTAACCTTCTTTTCATTTAAAAATGA
The DNA here is from genome assembly GCA_037832545.1 of Rhabdalestes septentrionalis. NCBI lineage: Eukaryota > Metazoa > Chordata > Actinopteri > Characiformes > Alestidae > Rhabdalestes > Rhabdalestes septentrionalis. Next base: position 10,985,499 of record JBBMFX010000017.1, read on the forward strand.
AATTGGGGGCACAACATGCCAAGACCTGAGTCGAAACACACCAAAACGTCAGTCAGTATGTTACCATAGTCTTACCCAGATGTGGACCACAGAAAGCACTGAAGGTCACTAAATCCATACATGATGTCTATATCCATTTATTCAAAAGGTACACTTGGAGATGGCTGCTAAGGAAGCGTTCACAAGAAGGAAGGGCGAGAGCAAGAAAGCTTAATTCTGGGCTCTTTTAAGAGAGTGGTGGGCTGTGGGTGGTAGCAGGCTGGCACTGCACTCTCTTATCTGAGCAAGACACTCAGGGTGCTGAAGCATTCTGGGAAACAGACCGGGCGGCGAGGGTCAGCACAGGCAGGGGAAAGTTCTTTTCCACTCTCCAGTTTTCAAGATAAGAGGAAAACTCTGCCCATGGGTACTTTATAAAGAGGCAGCAGGAAAGACATATGATACTGGGAAAAGTATGGCTTGAATGGAATGAGTCTAGGGACCTGAGGCCGGCCAGTCACATGCAGAGGTGAGCGTTTTGGACCAAATCGCATCTCTATTCGGCAGTCTGACGCGCACCTTCTGATCTGAACATGAGAGGTGAGGCCTATTGCAATTAACATCTGGCCTTTATGTACACTTTTCTGTTACAGTTGCACATTTCAGATCTTGTTTACACTTGCATACACTTGGGCATGTGACTATATATTTATTTCAGAATCAGAATCAGAAAACATTCTTGATCCCAGAGTAAGATGCTGCAAAGACACATTATAAACCATAAAAAACCAATAAAAAATATAAAGTCTAAATGAATATAAATTAAAAGCTGTAGAAAAAAATGAAAGAAGATACAGCATGCTAGATATTTCTATTTTCTATGAATATATGTGAATATATTTTCTACATATTACAAACTCACAGATCCTTCAGGTGCACATTTCCTTACATGTTGTACTTGTGACAATTAAAGAATCGTATTTTTCAGGTGTCTACAATAACTACTTGATCGGACCTTACAAATGGAGGAAGGTGCACATTCACAACTATCAGACCAAAATGTACCACAAACCCTTGCATATTAACATTTATAGGCTGTTACAAATGTTCGGAGTGCATCGTCTGCTAACAACTTGTAAACAAGCCAGAGGGAAGGCGGAGAAAGACGTTAGGCAAGTGCTGTGATGACACGGTTGATTAGGCTGGCCTTCATTTCCGCTGGGGACACACTGGGGTCCTTCACCACTGGCCTGTGTCTGGTGAAATCTAACCAAGTTATCCTTAATAACAGAGCCCAACGGCAGAATTCTTTTTTTTACTTGATGCTATTTCATCTTTCATTTATTTAGTTCCCAGCACTAAGATTCCTAAAGGTGAGCGTGTTTTCTTCCAGTCATTTTTAAACAAACCATTATTTTACAGTGTTGTGAAATAGAAGATTTAATCTAGATAAATAAATAGTTCAAAGAAATAGTTCTAGGCAATGAATCATTCTCAGTCGGTCCTAGAGAAACTGAAGAGAAAGTTCATCAACAGGCACATAATATAGCTGACCAACAAACACAGGCACGCCAGCATGTTTCCCACCTTCTGAAACTTTCCAATCCCATGGCACCAACCAAACTGGAAGTGCAAGACAGCACATATTTGTGATCATTGAATGTATCTTGTTTTCAGACTGTTGCTTAAACAACATAGTAGCCAGTTATGGATGTGTCCTGTCAACTGTTAGCCAGGTGCAAACTAAGATGACCCTTGTCATGACCCTCAGGCTCTTGTGCAGCTTAGCAAGGATCATGCAGAGATGACACAGGACGTTCCAGCATGACACTGACTGATTATCCCCAGTTCGGGAGGTATCCATAGCTATGTTCACCGGTCACTGCAAACTTTGTGTTCGGCTGAACTTCATATAAACCCTACATTTTATGGCTGTATTGATAATGTATACTGTTTTCATTCAGGCAAGTACAGCAGCTGTTTTCGACTGCACTAAGTGTCTTATCCGATTGTATCATTGTTTTTTTTTCGTGAGGTGTCTTTCATTTTTTCTGCATTTGTGGTCTTTTGGTGTTCTTTTTCTGTTCTTGTGTTGCACCATGGTCTTAGAGACACATTGTTTCATTTCACTGTGGACTGTGTGTATGTGGTTGAAAAGAAAATAAACCTACTTGACTTGACTTAAACAATAACACAAGTATGACTTATAACAATCTGATGCAATATCTGTAACCAGGGCCCACTGACATTACGACTTTCTAAAGTGCCTAAGAACACTGCACAATTTCAGTCAGGGCAGAAAGTAAGGTTCCAAGGAAATAGCTATTATACCTCTTTTTAAACAAGTATTAATAGGTCTATGGTCTATACAAACCCTGTTCACAAAGTTCTTTGCACAAAATCACTCTCACATAAAGAGATTTCACCAGCTCTATACTTGATATTTTCAGACTCTCTCAAAATGAGCCATTTAAAGGCTCTGTGCACCTTTATGCAATTATACCACACACCACCCATCCCATGCTTACACCTTGTGTTTACCACACATGAAAATGAAGACAAAAAGAGCAAGTATCCAGGCCTAAGTGTAGGGATTTGTGTTGTTCTTTGCAGCCAACAACACAACAAATCATGTGTGACTTGCCTTTGCCTGTAGCCATAGTGCTTGGCATTTTATTCCTGCTCCTAAAATTATCAGACAAAAATGGCAGATCTTCAACTAATCTAGTGGACTCGAAAGGTGAGGGGTGGCTCTATGCAAATTTCCTTATTCAAACATCAGGATATAGGAGCCGACCAGCTGGCTCACAGAAGCATATAATTCCTGACACCAAAATATTTCAATCAACTCATAGAAAACGGATGGATGTTGTTTTATCTCACTAGGAGTGTTTACAGGAGCAGTAGAGACCCAAACGGTAATACGAAAGAATGCTAAAAGTTCTGCATAATATGTCCCGTTTAAGGCAGAATCAGAATGAACTTCAGCTTAATAAAACAGCGTTTAAGAATTGAAATAAGAGCAAAAACCAATAATGACAGTTTAATATCTTTCACTTAATTAATTTATCTTACTTCAGCCCTACTTGAAGCACTGCCTCACTGTCAACAAACTTAACTATAATACAATATTTTAATCTTACTCACCACAGCACTGTAATATTTTCTGCAGTTTTTCTTAGACTATGTTCATATGTTATTTTGTTCTTATCTTTGCGTGTGTGTGACTGTGCAATCATCGCATAAGCATCTTCCTCCAGGATCATTATCCTGATTCTGATTATATAGTACAAATATTTCTTTACTGGGACTGAGGCAACATATGCAGTTATTAATTATTAATTAGCCTACCTAATATTTATTATCATGTACTATTATTAGTTACAGGGGACCATGGAAATACCACACAGGAGGAAAATATACTGTGGCAAAACAGCAAAAATATATTGACAATCAAATGACATACACAATATTAAATACAGTTCTTATTGGCTTGTGTAATGACTTTTTTTACGAAGCTGTTCAGTGTTTTAGAAGTATGACCAATAGCCATGACTTAAAAACATCCAGAGCAAAGGAGGCAAATCATGACCATGCACAACAGCAAGGTGCTAAGCAAGAGAATCTCATAGCCAACAAGATTTATAACATGTTTGTCTACTTAAATCATACTTAACTTAAATCATAGCCTAACCCCTCTGGGAGTTTTTAGGAATCATAAAATTCCAGTGTAGTGTACAGAAGTCCACAGACATGGACAGGCTGCAAGTGTACATTCAAAACCAATTTAATTAAATAAGCTGAGCTAGCCCTGCAGAACAGCTGCCCTGGCCACTCTTCCCACTGGAGCGGTCCAAGGGTCACATCACTATCTAAATGCAGCCACCCGGCCAAACACAAATACTTTACATTCAAGGGTTTCGGTGAAAACAGAAACTCTGATTAGATTAATTGCATCTGAGAATGTCTAAAGACACAGTGGAAGTTTGACCTACTTGAGAATTTACATCAAATTCTTATCACTGATAGAACAAGCAAATCCCACAATGGAAGAGAGAAATCTGGGGGGTTTGAGCCCAAAAATGATCAAAAATGAATTATGCAGCAAGCTATTAATTTTACATTTTACAGGTATTTATGACTGAACTGCAGATAATGCTTTATTGCCTTGTGTGCAAACTTTGAACAGGTAGCAGATTAAATACGGAGTGCCTATTTCTGTAAAGGAGTGCTTTGTTATATATTGGAAACTCACAAATAAAGGCATGGCACTTTTCAGTAGTCTCTCCTGTACTAAAAAACAGTAGCAATCAAGTGTTAACCTTTTATTGCTGTTATTAACTCCCATTTGCTGTTACTGAACTTGAGCAACACGTGTGTGTTCTTCTTGCAGCCTCTTGCAGCTCTGTTTCCGTGAAGCTTCTGTTACGGCCCCTTGGGAAAAGACCGCGCAGCGTTTGAAAATCCGAAAGCCGTTGGCTGCAGTAAATTCCTGAAGTCAGAGTAACCAAACAATAACAGGCACAGGTTGAACATGCTTCCTTTTAAGGCCAGCTGAGTGCCCAGACCTAGGGCAATCGCTCACTGACAGATTCCAGAGTGTTGGTTAGTAATTATTTGTTGAAAATATGGAAAACGGTTCAACTCTGCTACCCTTGCCACTGAAGTGATGGGCCGTCGGAAGAACACAAAGCAACTACTCATTTTTCCCCCCACTATGGGCTTTACTTTTCAATTTTCAACTACCTCTGAACTACATAACACTGTCCACAAGCTCCCTCAAGTCTAGCAACCAGGACACAAAAACAAACAGGCACTCTTTCTCACAGATGAGGGCCTTTCAAGAAAAGTCAAACATCTAATCTCAGTCTGGCCTTTAGGGTGGTATAATCAACAGTGTTTGAGCTGAGTCAGCAGGAAACTCTCTTCCCTTTCTCTCTCTCTCTCGGCATTTCCAACTCACTGACCTGGCTAAGAGGAGGAGGGAGAACACTTTTGTTTCGTACTACAAATGTCTGGCAGCCAAGACGGTCCCTTACAAACTTAAATAATAGTGCTCTCATTAACAGTGTGCATCTCTACCCCTTATTTACAGAGCAGGGCAAACCTAGATTTACTTTATAAAAAAGAAAATGTTCATTTAGTGCTTTACAGTGTGTGTAAGTTAACACTTCCAGTGAAAGCTTCGACACATACATGTAAACAAGAGTGTCTCCAGGCAACAACCAACAAATGGAATCAATAGCCATTAACTGCAAGAATATCTGTCTCCATGAGGTCAAAAGCTTTTTGAGCTGTGTAGGAAATGTCAGACTGTAATCTCATTGTCCATTACACCAATAAAGGCAGCCCATACCGTAAAAGTGTCCAAGCATGGACAGAAGTAGATGCACGGATGCCATCCTACCCAGAGGTCAGATAGCAACACTTCTGAAACCTAAGAATGCTCTGTGTTATCCGAGCCAAGCACAAGCAGACATGAAAAACCAATACTGTTACTGACTGCATTACCAATGGTAATAAAACTATCAATTTCATACCATGTTGTCTCCACAGACCGAACAGAGTTGCTTTATTCTACTGTCAGTGACATCATGACAAGTCTTGCTTTACTATACGGACAAAAGTATTGGGACAGACATCTTAAGCCTTGAACTCAGTTGGCCCTTTATTTCCAATGAAGAGAAATCTTAACACTTCAGCATATCAACACTTTATGGACAATGTCATGCTTCTAATCTTGTGAAAACAGTTTGGGGAAGAACCTTTTCTATTCCAACCTGAATGTGTCCCAGTGCACAAAGCAAGATACACTTGACTGGACCTCACAGAGCCCTGACTACAACCCCATCCAACACATTTGGGAAGTGTAACAGAGATTACGAGTCAGGACTTCCCATCCAACATCAGTGCCTGATCTCACAAATGCTCTACAAAATGAATAAGCACAAATTCCGGCAGAAACACCAAATCTTGTGTAAAGCTTTCCAAGACGAATGGCAGCTGTTATAGCTGTAAAGCGGGGACCAATTAAAGTCTATGTATTTAAACGTTCTATTTCTAAAATCCCTGATGGTGTAATGGTCAGGCTTTCCAGCATTTGTCCACATGGTGTACTTTGTCTATGCACAATAGAATAGAAACAAGTTGGTGGAGGAAAGTCTACTCTGCAGTCAGTGGACACCAACGTGAAAATGGATCAGTATGTAATGGCTTCTAGATGGTCAATATACTGAAAACAGAGGATCACTCCAAATTCAGCAAGCAGCAGAAGGGCCATGTTTTGGAAGTAACACTGAAACACTCCTTTCAGACACATTCCCACCAGAGCAGTGATCAATATTTTCTCACGCCATGTGAGCTGGATGTGCAGCAAAAATCAGCTAAGATCGTTGAACTGACCACATGCATACTAAAATCCAGTTGAACTATATAAGCCAAATTAAAGAGTGAGAAACGACTGATCAGGGATCAGTGGTCAAGGGGCTGATGTTTCCATGCCCTTACCTTCGTAGATCTTGCAAAATCACGACTAGGATTTACAACACCGTTCGCTACTTCGCCTCCATGCGTATCCTTAATACGTTTTCAAGCAATGACATATTGATCCCGTCCGCCGATATGTCCAAAAAATCTGTTTATTTTTCATTTAAATGAGTGACTCCCCCTCCTTCTGTTTATCCACATTCATACTGCAGCAGAGAGGCGCTAATGACTGACTCTCCGAGGAGCAGTAGGACGCGACTCCAGGCGGAAAAGAATAGGGGTGTTCAGAAATACCTTGCAGATAAAGCTTTTTTTAACGAGCAACATATTCAATTCTTCGTAGAAGAAACACAGAAAACTATGGTGGACTTTTTATCGTTCCGCTATTTCTTATAAAAACGTGAATTCCAAGACGCAAACTTATTCGTGCCCCCCTTCTCCCTCCAAGTGAAGCGGTACTTATAACTAGTTTAATCCGATTGGTTTTTCCCTGTGACGTGTAGGCGGGCGGTTACACAAAACCAGTCTATTCACTTTACAGCGGGTTACAGGTCCACAGGCAGGGTTTCGTTTGAGAGTGTAAATTGTTTATTTTTACAGGTAGTGTAATTAGTTATCTAATACTAAAAGATTATATCGTAATTAATTAAGTTTGGCCTCTCAACCACATGGTGGAGGAATTTGGAATTTTCATAGGAAACAACACTCAATATACTTTATGGACAAATGTATTGGGACGCCTGACCATTACAACATTGCATGCAAATACATTTATGAGATCGGACACAGGTTCGCAATCTCCGTTCCAGTTCACTCCAGAGATGTTGAATGGGGCTGAGGTCAGGGCTCTGTGTGGGCCAGTAAAGTTCATCCAAACATGTCTTTATGGACCGTAATTGTGCACTGGTTCACTGTTTTGCTGGGATAAAAAGGTTTTTCCACAAACTGTCTACAAAGTTGAAAGCATGGTGTCCAAAATGTTGGTATGCTGAAGCATTAATATTTCTCTTCACTTGAACTAAGTGGCCTAGCCCAAACCCTGAAAGACAGGTGTGCCCAAGTACATTGATCAATGTGGTATACATCTTGTCAGTTTATTTCAGCCATAAAACACTTTCTGCTTTATTTCTTGAGAAAGCAATTATGTACTTCTAAGTATGGTGTAGAAAATCATTAGAGCAGCATATTTTCCTGCTAATGTTAGCAACTGAAATAACCGTTTTCTAAACCAATGTCTTGATGTGCCATTGCCAGTTATTCAGTTTGGAGAATCAGTTCAAAATCATTTTTAATATCTAGAGGAAATATTTTTATAACATCCAACCTAGAAAGCAGGCAAACTCAAATGCTCACACTGCTCCTCAAATTACTCAAGATATCTTGTCCAATAAGAGACATTTCAACTGGAAGTTTTCACAGATATTCATTTATTGTGTAGTGAAATCCTTCATGGAAGTGGTCATTGCCAAAACTTAAAAAGAATAGTAATGGTTCAAATGTACACATGTTTTTCTAGTTAGAGTCCAAATTTTACTTTGTTGGATTAGAACTGCAGTTGTGCAGCTAACTCAGTAATCACCAAAACAGCCATTTTTTCTGTAAAATTAAATAACCAAACCTTCAGAATCCGTGTTTCATTTGTTCATTCATTTTTCAATATGAAACCAAAACCAAAAAAACCGAAAAAACACTCGTATATTCAGTTTTTGTTTCCAAAACCAAAACAACAAAACGGATAACGGTTCATTTTTCGATTTCTCATTTAGAGCTCAAATCAAATATGGAAAAAACGGAAAGCGAACGCTCATATCCCAGTTTGTTTTTTTCGTTTCGGTTTCATAAGCTGCGGGGTATAAGAGGGAGGAGAAACTGGCCTGGTAGCTCCGCCCACCGGTTTTGGCTGTAAAAATTAGTGATGGGAAGTTCGAATCATTTTACCGACTCGGATCTTTGAGTCTCGTTCAGCCAAATTAACGAATGTAATCAACGACTCAAACCCGAAGACTCGAGAGATGAACTAATCAACAACTCAAACCCGAAGACTCGAGAGATGAACTAATCAACGACTCAAACACGAAGACTCGAGAGATGAACTAATCAACGACTCACACCCGAAGACTCGAGAGATGAACTAATCAACGACTCAAACCCGAAGACTCGAGAGATTAACTAATCAATTCTCTTTCCAGCTCAGCCTGCATAGGTTAGCTAAATGGGCTGTCAGGTGATGAACGAACGACTGAAACCCGAAAACCTGTCAGATAAGAGGCGAGGTGAATGTATCATAGATTAAAGACACAGGTAAACTATAGCATTATAATTTTGTCTTGTTTGTAGTATGATCAACGTTTGTGTAAGCATTAGATGTGTTAGGGAAGTAACACATAAAATTTTAATTATATTTTGCTAAAATGAACAAAATGAATGTGATGACTCGAAAAAAGATTAGTTCATTTTGCTGAACAAGACTCAAAGATCTGAGTCGGTAAAATAATCCGAACTTCCCATCACTAATTTTTACAGCCAAAACCGGTGGGCGGAGCTACCAGGCCAGTTTCTCCTCCCTCCTACACGCCGCTATTTATGAAACCGAAACAAAATGGGATATGAGCGTTAGTTTTCCGTTTTTTCCATTTTTGATTTGAGCTCTAAATGAGAAATCTGAAAATGAGACATTTTTTGTCGTTTTTTTATTTTTTATTTTTTTGGTTTTGGTTTCAAATTGACAAACGAATAAACAAATGATACACGGATTCTTCAGCCTGCACAAGCCTTTGATTTAGCAAACTACAGAACACACACTATGACCCTTGTTCATTTAAAGTTATATTAGCAACACAGTTCTAACACCCTGCTGACAATCTAAATTTATAAAGTGCAAACCTGTTTGTGTGCAAGTATATGTGCATTTTCATTTTCACTCAGGTTCAAGACCACCTACTTGCTACTGCTTAATGTCAGCCAAATGATTAGCAGAGCGCTGTAGACAGAGATCAGGCCTTGTCCAACAGAGCAATTAGAACAGATTGACCCTGGACACATTGAACCAGAAAGACCTCAATGATTGTGTCTAGTGTTACATTAAGATAAATGAGGGGTGACTGATGACCCATCACCAAACCCTGTCACTCCTTTTGGATTTAAGGACCCCTTAATGATATAAACCCAGAAAAGCCAGTAAGACTAGCAATCAAGTTGTTTAACTTGATATGTATCACCTCGAGACCAGGATCTCCTAACTAAATGATAACACCAAGTGATGTGGACTTTAAAGGGTGAGAGTCTGTGAAGGAGGTCACTGGCACAGATGCCACACCATTTTGTGGTGCGCATATCTAGTAATGAACTTAATCTTAAATGTGACTCAAAGTGATTAGGAGAAGATAATGGAGTAAAAATATCTTTTATCTGAAAGGACTGTATACCACATAGTGGACTGGAGGTGTTCCTTAACATTATCAGCCATGTTCTGCTGTTCCTACCACTCAGCACACACCCACAGGAGACTCCAGCGTGCAGCACACTGATCAGTCAGCACGAACTTCACAGTCGTATTTTTATAAGCAGCACATGTTGTATTCAGCACATTTTAGGTCAACTTCTCTCGCTCACATTAGAGAAACATATCATAGGTAATTGAAGCATGCTAACAGTATAAAAGCTGGTGTTTTACAATTCTACTTATAGCATAAACTCCGCAGATCTGTATGCAATATGCAAAAGCTTATTAATCCCATACCGTCATACGGAATGGTTTATATTACCATCACACTCCAGCTCTAATCAGTACCCTTCAAATAAACTGTTAGAATTATAGCCCAGTTTCCAGTACTCTATTGCATTACAGAATGTGGTCCCATCTGACCTTGGCAAGAGTGTAGACAGCATGGTGCTCATTGAATGTCCTGGGTTAGGAAATGACAAACATAAATTTTTAAGAAGTGAGGTTCTTTGGAAAGATAGTAGCACAACCTCAAGGATATTTCTTATGTTACCCACATGGCTCCACTTTTGCTTGCACAAAACCAATCGATGTTATTAAGTCATTACTGTTGCCATTATTATCACTGTATATACCCTTAGAGACACTGCATAAGGTCTTTATGCAAATCTATTTTAAGAATAACAAAATGGCTATAAAAGTAATTAGCAGTACAATCTGGACAGGGTGGGAGACTGTTTATAGGCTGACACACTGATAGCCTACATCTGTTAGGCATTACTGCACAATGAATGTAATTGATGGAAAATGGGAGTCTAAATGTTTGGGAATAGTACTCCTCAAAAGGGTGACTTAATCTCTGATGCATGAAGGGAGATGTGTGAGAAATGTCGGTGATCCTGGAAAGAATGCAAACGACAAGATCAAGAGAAGGTCAACATAACTGCACTGAAGGAAAGCTATCTGGATTGCATGTAATGCAATCTGGTTGGAAAGGATCTGAGAGAATTTTAAACAACAGAACAAAAATGTTGTTAAGTTTTAGTCCCCCCGAGAACACAAAATGTATATTAATAAAGGTCCAGGCATTTGTAATAAAAAGTTATTAAGGTCCAAATGTGTATATAAGGGTTTTAGTAGTAAAATACCCTCAGTGAAAAAATGAAAATAGAAACAGAAAAATGACATTAAAAGCCTGGAAGGTGTATGGAATCAGTAGACATCATTGCATTTTACGTGGTCCACAGTGGGCTTACTCTTTGTGTAAATGACACAATTGTAATGATCTATTTATGATGCAATAATAACCTGACCTTTCAATTCAGTTACACCCGAGCTATCAGAAACATGCTGATAAATTACCAGTGGTATTTGCTGAGACTTTAATTGTCATCCTTAACGTTTTCGACCATCATCACCATCAGCAAGACTGTTCACACATGAAGGCTGTAAGGAAGAACAGGTTGACCCAGTATGTTGGCTGGAGTATCCACTAGGCATTGGTTTGCTAATTAAACAGACTATACTGGGAACAGTTGGGACTCCAATAGAGGCTGAAGCCTGGTTCGTAGTGAGCTATTTAAAGTTAATGGGAGCAGTGAAGTGTACAATCCGCAAAGAGCTCGGCATATATAACAACAACAGGCCCAGCAATCCATACAGTGGGGATATTCCATCACATTTATTTGTACTCTTTCAAGTAAGAATACAGCAATAGGGCAAAAAAGACACAGATCTGCAACAAAGGATATTTACTCATCCTCTACCTTAAGACTGGGGACTCCCTACCCAGGACAGCAGTGATGAATGATGTCATCATTTCACAACAAAAGAAAAAAGGAAGCCCCTGATATAAGCCTACCACTGACGTGAGTGCACATGCATGCCAGCAAGAATAAGGAAGCACCAAAGCAAGGACTCCAAGCAAAACAGCAAAGTTAACACGGCATTACTCACCATGGGAATATCCATGACAGCTTCAGGGCACGGCCTATGCGTTTAGAGTCTTGTCTTCTCGCTCTTTCTCTTTCTCTGTACCTTCCTTTCTTGTAACCTCCTCCTCACCAGTCGGAGATGCTGGCTGGACCAGTGCTGGTTGCCATGGTTACCGGACGAGGAAAGTCTCACGTGGTTTGCCAGGGAAAAGGCAACAGCAGTGAACGGCCCCTCCTCCTTCAGATGACGCTGGGGCCGTTCCGTCTGTTCACAAAGGGAAGCCTCACAGTCAGCCTCTGAAACACACAATGGGTGTCTTAAGACAATGGGTGTGGCAAGCACAGGGAGAAGTGTGTGTGTGTGAGTTTGTGTATGACTGAAGGGGATCAGACTGACTGCCTAAGCTTTGAGTGTTTAAAGTGCGCCCTGCTGAGGCTGTGTACAAAATGTGCTGGTGCACATCCAGACTGCCAAGATACAGAAATAACACACCAGCAAGACAACCAGGCATTCCAGCATCCTCCCTTATGTGGCAGCTTGACCTGCCGGCCTCGTGCACGAACTCATAGCCGGGCAGTTATTTATATCCGCACAAACGTTGCCTCGACAGTTGTGCTGCTATTAGTTACTGGGTGACTGACTTGTGTAGGAAATGTGAGATTCTCCACTGTGTACACAATTATAAGCAGCCAAATGTAACCCATGTTCCCATCATTTAGGCCATTCTAATTGGACATCAAACAACATGTACTTGAGGTTCTGTTGAGAACTGGAACAGCACCATCAGTTCTTTGGACACACTTCCCAGAGTACTTTTTTCCTTTTTTTTCCCCCCCTATCTGCTAAATTACATGAACAATGCCTAAATACCTTTTGTTCAGTAGCTGCATGAAAACCCTACACAGTTGCAGACAAGGAGAACCCGAGCTCAAGTTCAAAAGTTGATGTCAGGGCACAGGTTAAGGCTGAGGGAAAGTTAAATCATCTGAAATGAAGCGTGCAAACTGCAACTATACAGAAACTGTGGGATATCGCTGTCCTTTGATCCTGAGATCTTGTTTCACAGTTGTTTATCTGCAATTAGCTAGTAAAAGGGCAACATGTGACAAAAGCTTATTAAAAGTCCTTGTTTCACAGAATTCTCCTTCAATCACTCACTTCTGCCAAAGCCATTTGCCTAAAATAGCTTTAATGAGATTCTTAAATAAACCACTGATTACAACTTTATCAGATGATGGTAACTATGCACAACGCCAAGTGGCAACAAAGCCAAAAGTTTTGAATGAGGACTTTATTCTGGCTATACATCTTTAACTCTCAAAAAAGACTGAAATCAGCGTGCCACTGTGTGAGTGAAGATAAGGGAAATGACTTTATCACAGGCATGCAGGCCAACTCCTCTAATTACATAATGATATCATTTGGGGCTATTTTGCTGGGAGTAAGCTGAACAGTCAGTAGTTTCATTTAAAAGGCTTTAGGCTGAGTAGTAGTTGAGAAAAACACATTTCATGTATCTATTTGTGAAAGCTGGATTGTGTATATAGTACACAATGTTCTGACTTTCTGTGGAGCAGCAAGGCCTGGTGTGCTCTGACAATGATGTGATGATAGCAGCCTCTAATTGGTCCAGCGTGCAGGACCAGTTGGGGGTAAAAAAGGTTGCCTTTGTATCAAGGACGCGTAGGCTAATTTAGTTCATTGTGTTTCAAAGCCAGAGACAAAGTCACAGCACGACTGTGACGTATTGGCCACACAAGGGCAATACCCTGGCCTGGTATAATAATGAGACATATTGAATTTCATTGAGCAGGAAATTATCAGGCAAACCAGATAAATGCCTTCTGCAAGTATGCAAGTGTGTGGGAGGATAATTCAGCAAGTCAGTGTGCTTGTGTGTGCTCAGATCACCATACAGCAGTCATCCGAGTCATCTGTGCAGCAATCTATCCCATTCTATCAAACACCTTATACAATCACAATGACTACGACCATGACAGATAACATACATTATACGGCTTACATCGATCAGCTATAACATTACAAGCACATACATAATATTGTGTAGACCTCCCCCATGCCACTAAAACAGCTCCGACCCATCAAAGCATGGAGTAGATTCAGTACTATTAGGCACCAAAATGTTAGCAGCAGAAACTTTATTTCCTGTAAGTTACAAAGTGGAGTCTCCATGGATAGATGTTTGACAGGATTGAGATCAAGGTTATTTGCAGGCCAAGATAACATTTTGAACCACCTATATTTCCTGAACTCATTTCTGGGGTTGTAGTAGTCTAGTGGGTAAAACACTTGCCTGTGAATGTGATAAGATAAGATAAACCTTTATTAGTCCCACATGATCACAAAATCGCAGATTCGAACCCCCTCATTCTACCATTGTGTCCTTGAGCAAAACACTTAAATGTTATTTTATTTATATAACAATTATTTAGTATGTACACATGATTAAATGTACAATCTTAGCCATTCACTCCCTGATCCGTATGATTCTTATATTTAGCTTAGCTAAATAAAATTTTTTTTAATAATATCACAATACCCTCCACATTTACATATCAGCCTATAGCACCATAATATACCTTTAGAGCATTTCATTTTAATGGAGGCACAATGCTGAACAGCCCATCAAAACAAAGGCCATTGGAAGTATTAAAACAAAGGACTCTTGGAAGAAATAAAAAGAGCCTTTTTTACTCTAAGGGAAAATTATGAGGTAAAAATTGATTATGACTGGTTACGTATGGGAATAGCTTAAGTTGACCTCATACTAATGAGTAACATGGCCCCTTTAACCTGGTAAAACCTCGATGTTATCAGTGATGTCTCGGTCTGTCTCAGACAGACATAAAGAGGCGGCGCAAAGAAGCCTCTCCAGTTCCATGCATTATAAATCAGCTTCCCTCCTGAGCTCTGAAGTCACCGGCTGTGTGTGAGAGACATGAATAAAAAATATGGAGCCTGTCAATACTGCTTTACTCATCCATTTAAAGCAATAGGCTAAAACAACTTAGCATTTAATATGCCCTGTCTTGGCACTGCTTATTGTTTTGTAAAGTTTGGGAAAGGGTCCATTTTAAATCCACAAAGGTCCATCACTTGGCTTTGGGGAAAAATAATATGTAATATGTAATCTAGCAGATTTTAAAAGAAGAAGAACACGCTTCCTCTTGGATATGATATGACAAGCATGAACAATGCCAATACAAATGAAACATTTCAGATGAAATACCCACAGCACACCATATCTGTTTTTACATCACCAGTTTATTAGCATGTCAGCTCATCTCTTATCACAACCTTCATGGGTGGAGGGGCAGGAAGGAAAAACAGAAAAATAGAGCAAGAGAGACCACGCAAGCAAGAGGCAGAGAGAAAGCACTTGGGAGAGAATGGGAATGAATGAACCTTTTATGTTCTCTGAATAGCATACAGCCCTTAACGCCACTGACCTTGGGAAGGTTCACCACATATCCAGAGCTATCCAGACACTTCGTCTGAGCAGTAAATTCTGTACTTTTAAGGTGCTCCTATTGCTGACACAGGCAACCAGTTCTGCACACGCTTATATAATCTCTATAGAGAAACATTGCCAACACAATGGGATGCTCTAGAGCAACCACACATGAGCCTAAGCTCACCATCCCCAGTGCCAATTAAAAAGAGGTGTTTCCAGCACTGCAGCAGTGGAAATGTGCACTGTGGAATGTTGAGCACCACCCAACACCTTTGGGATGAGCTGGGGAGGTGTCTGTGATCCATTATTAATCATCCAACATCAGGACCTGACCTCGGATCCTCACAGAAATGTTCCAACATCAGGCGCATAATTTTCCCAGAAGAGTAGAGATTGTCACTGCCACACAGAGGGAACAAACACCCTTCATTTTAGAAGAAATGCTGAACCAAAATCTGTATCTAACTTCTAGACCTATAGTGTAAACAATCCTAGCCACCTCCACTGTGGCAGTGGAGCACCATTATACCAACAAAATGTCAAAAACACACAGTAGATCAGGAGCTGATTTAAGCAGCTAGCCCCGCCTCCATTTCAATACTGCAGATCATAAAAGCCCTCAGTAATGATGCGTGCAAGCACTTTAACAAGCACGGCTATTATGAATCTGTCACAGGCCACTGAGCGTACTGCACTGCCCTGGCTGCCACGGCACAGAGCAAGGCCATTCCACACCAGCATCCGCAAGTAAAAATACAAACTAGTCAACATATGAGCTTCACAGCATGTGTTGTCCCTAACCTGAGGAAAGTGGTGCTGTGTGAATTTCCTGTGAATTAGGTACAAAGGGCAGGGTCATCTGGCCTGTGACCTCTTAAAGCTGTAGGATTAGTTTAATGGAACAAATACAAAGACAGAAGTAGAGACAGATAACTACACTGACTCTAAGAATAAGGAAGAGAGACAGTGACATTAGATATTAAGATAAAATCCTATATATTTATTTGTGAATCCACAAGCAAAGTTTAATTTATGAGAATAAGCCCCAGCGTACAGCTGTAACCATACATTGGTATCATGGAGGTCAAACTAATGTATTATAAGTAACTTATATCAGAGAAGACCTGCAACATGATCATTTCATTTCCTCTGAAGAAATCCCCCCATCTGTGCAAACATCTCCTGGACAGACTGAGACTACATCTTCAAAGACCTGCTGCTCTGTGTTCAAAGACCTCTCCTCTAACGGCTGTGACCAGTGCTGTGATTTAGTAAAGGATGTACTGTAATCATCTGAAGATCACCAGTATTGATCACACTGGATGGCTCGCTTGCTGAATGTCAGGTTTGACTAACCCACTGGTCAAAAGGAACGATATCATGCAACAGCAGCTCTACATGCTAAACTGGTGTTGGTAAATGGCAGGATAGGACACTTACAAGACTACAATTTCAAAGGTCATTTTTGTATTAATGTAAAAGAAAAAAAATTTAATAATCTTGGACAGATATTTACAATATTCTTGCAATAAGGTAACCGTGTGAACACAGACATTTACACACAGACCAAAATTTGATGCATTATGCACATTTTATGTGTGTTTTATGCTCAATGTTTGTGCACACACTATCATTTAAGGTGTCTGCTAACAGAAAAATGTGGAGGGTAAAGATTTAGTAAATAGATCTTCAGTAAATAAACAGTTGATCAGGGAGAAAACATGCAAAAGTGTTAAAAGCACATTAAAAGCACAACTTAATATACTGCAACTCTGAAATATAAATGACCCAAAACTTCATACATGTATTCCTTTCAAAAGATGGAACAAAAACACAACAGAAAACTGCAAATAAAAAAATAAATTTTAGTTTGTTAAAACATACAGACAATGACTTTCTCCAGAATAATTCAGATTCCCCTAAAGAGGGCGGGGACTATTAGCATTCAGTCTAATGCTTTTGCAGAGAATGAGACCCAAACCACCAAGAACTCGAAAATGTAGAAATGCTACTTTTAATTTAATTCATTACCTCTGAAAAAGGATGCAGGCTAAAGACAGGAAAGGCAGTAGGAACAGCAGGGGGTGCCTCAGCTTCTGAATCCAGAGATTCAGGACTGGCTTTATTCTTTCAGCAGGCCAACAAAATCCTGAAAATGAGCTTTACATATGACTTTTATTTACGTGTCAGGAAGACAATAAGAGACAAATGTATTTTTAAATCAGCATCACTATGAAGTATGGCGATCACATCATTCTGTTTTATGATGTACTGATTAGATGATCGCCTAAATCAGGTCTTATTTGATCAAATATTATTGAGACAAGGTATAAAAAACCCTGCTGCAAGCACACCTTCCTCTTGCATTGTCACCATTTGGATGGCAAAACACAACTAGAAGTATGTCAAAGATAATTATTGGCCTTTTCTTTAAGAGTGAACAAGATATTGGTTTTCTTTGTAAAAACTGCATTCATTCTTATATTTGGATGTTTTGTAGTTTTTTTTTCCATTATGCTTTCAATAACAATATATATGTTGGAAATTAGGAGAAATGTTGTCAGCAGTACTCAAAAACTAACCCAAGGCTGTCCAGTTGAACTTGCACCTATAAAATATAAAACCTGAGAAACATTTTTGCAGTGGTCTCTAATTTGTTTCCAGATCTGAATAACAAAGTCATTTGTTTCACCCTTTTTATACAAATATTATGATTCACTCTGTAGTGTTGGAACAGACTACCAGGAACTAGTCAACTAACCTGCACTGCATTGTAAAATACTTCATGAATAAGTGATGAAAAACTGACTGAAACTTCCTTGTCTCCTTAAAGACTTAATTGTCTTTCGTCCTGTCTTGTAGATGTGGTGTTTTTAGTATTGCACAGGACTTTTGCAGCCCAGGTCAGTGACCCTACAGTACAAAACCAATATGAATGTATCTTATTGATCTTTGTACTAATTCAGGCAAAAACAGACTTAAATAATTTTCTTTGGTATAACATTTTATTAACCATTTAACATTTTGAATTTACTTAGAAGCATTTCATTTGTTTTATTACTTCCCATTGAATTCAATAAAGCCTGTGTAGTTCCAGGCTGTGTAATGTATCCATCATACACGAACATTGGGATGAACATCAAACATTACAAACATGAAAAGAATATTGTTTTATTACAATATTACCAAGCCCTGAAATTGCCTGATTTGATTTTTTTAATTGTCGAGACAAGCAAGTTCAAAGGGATATCGGTGCTGTGTCTGTGAGGGTTTTGCAGGTATCCATAAACCCTTACAACCTTAATGACAGTCAAATTTATTCGCCAACTCATATGCCAGTTGTGTCCTAGCTAATACAAGGGCAAATGTAGGCCTCTTGACGTGGGAATTTGCTTTGCCCTCACACAGGCAGTGATACCTTTTCAGTGAAGCTCTCTTCATGGGAATCCATCTTCAGGGAGATTTCAAGTGGAACGTGCTCAAGAGATTGACTTCAAACAACCTTGGAACACAATCCTTTCCCAAGCTGCTCACCGACCAAGGGGTCACTGGCTATAAGTGACCATCCTACATTGGTGACAAGGAGTATTAATAGCAGAACACTAGTGTACAGTGCCTGGGGGTGTGGTGAAGGAGGCTTAAAGTCCTTCTGTTGTCATTGCAGTTTCCAGAAACTCTAACCAAGGACAGTCACGGTCACAGAAAGTAGCACGGAAATACAGCTATGAGGACACTGCACAGCCCTTTTATCCTGCTGCTGACATCTGATTCCATATAACTGAAAACAAGTGCATTGTGTGTATTGATCAGTGTATGTTGAACTAGACATGGGCAGGTCAGGGATTGATTTACAGACTGCTGTTCTGCGGACCTCTGACTCACGCCATAGTCAAGGAACAGCAGGCTAAGGCTGGTAAAACACAGCTTGTGAAGATTTATGGTACATGAAGCTATCAGCAATGTACTTAACACACTTAAAACCAGAACAGTTGGCACATAGCAAGTGCCGGTATTATTTCACAATAAATTGCTACATTAAATTTTTTCTGTTCTATACTCTTCTATGATCTGCACCTCTGCATGGTACATAGAATGCACATAGAATGCAAAATTAAATCATTTATTTGCCAAATTAAACATACTGGAAATAAATGAAAAGTTACATAGTATGTGCAAAAGTCCGGAAACCCTTGTAGCAAGTTCTTGGTAAGACTCCCATTGGTTGAAATCAAGGCCTTATTAACAAATTTTTTCTTCCACAGTTTCCTAACTGACTGCAGTATATTGGATTTGTTGATTCCTTAGTAAAAGCGGTTCCTCCCTCTATCACCACATTTCCTGTGCCACTGGCTGCCACACATTCCCAAAACATATTAAATCAATTGTCTTTGGGGATCTTAGTCAAAGAGGACACATCTGACCAAAGCTCTGGTGTTCAAAATTCCAGTGTAATATTGCATACTTCGCACCCACAGTTTTGGTTTGAGGACCCTTCTTTGTAGATTATGTTTGTGCAACCTTGGCCCAGTGCATCCTTTTTCTTGATCTTCCAGTTTTTCTTTTGACTTCAACAGATCTAACTTCCATTTCTTAATGAGAAGAGTTATGGGAAAGTGTCAGTTATCTTTAGCTTCAGATCCCCAGTCAGCTGCTTGGAAGGGCCCACGGCGGTTGAGTGTAGGCTCTCTGTGCACAGTTTGAAGGATCACATAATTTATTACGCGCTGGAAAGGTCTTCACCTGTCAGGGATTGAGGCCTAACGAGTCAAAAAACTCCAAGCATTTATAGAAAAAACCTAGCACATCGACTGTAGGTATGCAAAAACATTTGCATTCATCCTTTTAATACATTACATTTCAGTAGGCTATATTAATTATATTAAAGATAAATGCTAATCATGCAATAATCCTGATAGAAATGGGTCATATAAGTGTTGTTTTATTTAATAAACCAAGAAAGCATCCTTTTACCAGGATTGTTTTTTGCCCACAAGTGTACTTCAAATTGAACCTGCATTACGTGTGTCTGTAAATGTATAGTATTTACAGACATTTGTGTTCATATACTTATTTCAGCATTTATGTCTTGCAGCTATTGAATCACAAGCTGACAGTCAGTAGTTGCTTCCCATCTAATCTTTCTCTTATTTTTTAGCCTTCGGGTACTCCAGGCATTAGGCAAGTTTAAGGTGGTGGGTCCTGTTTAATGTGAATATTCTAAATCTACCAAGAGCATGCGTATGCCGTCTCTTACAGGCTAAACGAAACATGTTCAAGGCCAATTTAGTGCTGTGAGCAATTTATTGCATAACTGTCTGATCTCACTCCATAGCTAATGCACATATTCCCTCAGGTGAAATATTATGACTCACAAGTGTTGAACACATTTGTTGCATCATGCAGCCCCAAAGCTGAGCACATGTTATGTACATGCGCACACACACACACACACACACACACACACACACAAGGCTCATCATTATATAAATAATCATATGCATAAAAATTATACATTTAAATATATACATAAATAAACACACATACATATATATATATATATATAATATTTTTTTTATTTTTATGATGAGTATAATAGGTCCAGCGATGTGGCCTACATAATAACAAATGATTGGCATAGACTGGCTGCCAAGAGTGTTTACGTCTCTGCTGTTGTCTATTTCCTGAATTTTAATTACATTCCGATTCACTGCCAAATGAAACCCCTCCCTCTAAAGTTCCCCATAGAGTTCCTATTACATAACAGAAGAGCAGTCATTTGCTGTCCCTCTGTTTCAACACAAGCAGTATTTTAAGTAGTCCCTAATTGCCCTTCACCACCCAACACTAACACAATAACCCTACAATCCCACTAAACCACGACTTCCACCCCCCCCCTGGGACTGGACTGGTACCGTAGAGAGGTTATATCTGCCCCTTTCTTATAAATGTATAATAAGTAGATAAATAAACATTTACCTAATTAAATCGTCTTCAGCAAAAGTAGCCAAAGTAAAGACCTCTCTTTATTCCTAAGAACTGCATTTCCCAAATGTGCACTGCTCTGTACCTTCACACTTTCTCTGCATTAACACATCTCAAGTAGCAGGGCTAAACTGCTGTAGTTTGAATAATTTGATATATGTATATGAATTGAGCAGCTCAGTTTTGCAGCTCAGTTTCCTTATACAGAATGGAGCAGAATGTATGTCTCAAAACAGCAACAAAATCCTTTCTTGAAGAATGAGGTTTTCTACCATATGGGCTGTTTAACAGTTGGCTGAACTTCCTGCCCTTGTTCTCAGCAGATTGAAGTCATGGTTTAAATATGCAAAGCTTTAACATGATACAAGGCTTCCATGACTGAAACACTGAGGAAAAAAAGGATATTAGTGAAGACCATACCCTGTGGTATGGCATAGGAATGTGACACCATGTTACACATAACTACACACACACACAAACACCTGAGGTACAAACAAATGAGGTTAATTACAAATGTACAAACTCCTCATTACCCTGCAGCTTTGTCAGCACCAAACACTGAGTCACAATAAACACAAGGTAGGCAGTTAGTGATTTAGTCCACTGAAAGTACAGTAGGAAAGTATGCTGTGTAAGGATCTACACCCAACACGCTCGTTGTTGTTGTTGTCTATGGAGAAATATGGACTGCTAATATCTAGCCTGCACAATTCACTTTTTTGTTGTTTACGTCACACATTTAAGTTGAAGATTTTTGGCAAATGCAGCTCCTTTCCAGTCAGTCATGTATCCAACAGGGAGAAAAAGCAACTGAAGCTGTTCAAGGGTTCATGTACAAATTGTCACCATCTGAAAGTAAAGTGTTTGCTTTTGTATTATATAATAAAAATTGTTTATTGTATCTTAGTCTGTCACAGTTTCTACTAAATCTTAAAACTAAAGGTTTAAGAAACTTAAATAGACCTTTTCCCAACACCACACCACCTACACACACACACACATACACAGACACACACACCCATGCACACAGTGCAGCTGTTCAAATATTGTGACATGTGATCACAGTCGGATACAAAGAGTTTTCTTCATTGAGAGCTAAGAGACAAAAGGCAGAAAAAAGAGGACCAAGTCCCCTATCTGACCGCTCTGTCTCTCCTGCCAAACAAGCTTTGTGTAACACGCTGCCAAGCTGTACAGCAGAGTTCTCACAAACAACTCCAAACCACAACAACAGACACAACTAACATATTACTCCACCAACTGACAGGGATTACAGCTAAGATCACTGTACAATCGGTGTCGCAACACTTTTCCTGAACTGAAGATGGCAAAATAATGTCGGATAGGGTGACCAAACGTCCGGTTTTCCCCGGACATGTCCGTTTTTCTCGTCCTGTCCGGGGCGAAAGTGGGGAACTGTCCTGGGTTTTTTTTTTACCTTTCATTGGACCATTACATTGACCGGCACTGCGCACGGCGTTGCGTGTGACGTAATCCTTGAGCCCCGTCAGTGCGGGCAGCTCTGTTTAAAATCAGTAGAGCGCGTGTCTGTCAGCATGTTAGCAACATGCCGAAGCGTAAGTGCACATTTACTGAGGATTTACAGAAGAAATTCCCCGCGTTCAGACCGGGTCGAG
>JBBMFX010000017.1:11025770-11044291 GCA_037832545.1 Rhabdalestes septentrionalis
TTCTCTAACTAAGTTTTCTATTCAGATACACAAATCTGGAGCTGTGGATGAGGTTATTCAGTAAAGATGCTATAATGTCAGTTTTTAGAGTTGGCAGTACGTATTAAATAAGTGGTGATTACCTCTGAAGTAAGTCTTAATTATTAAGATGTCAGTACGTACACTGTATTTAAGTGTACAATCGATTGAATCTTACATTGTTCAACATCCAGCTGAAGAACAGTAAATGTGTCGTAGTTTGAGATTTGAGTGCATTGTGAGCTGTGAGCTGAACAGGAGCTTCTTTTTTCAGGTGATCCCTGGGCGAGAACAGGCGACTCCTGAAGCCTTGGCCTGGGTGGGGACCCGTCTCTTCAGTGCAGGACTAAATGGAGAGATTGCTGAATATGATCTTGACAGCAACAAAGTGAAATACAGACTAGCTGCATACGGAGGTCCGATATGGTCCATAGTTGGTAACAACCAAGGAACTCACTTAGCTGTAAGTGTTGTTTCTTGGTTCAACGTATTTTACTTTATTTCCTTTTGTTCTAAAAGCTTCTAAAATGTGTTCTTGATTGTAGTTGAGCAGTAAAGAGGGCAACAACAAGATGAAGAATTATTCAAAAGACAAAAGAAATGTAAAGGAATAGGAGAATGGGGGAAGTTTAGCTGGAAAATAAAAGCATAAAAACACTACAGAACAAAGATGGTAACAAACCAGGAATATTGTCTTTAATAATATTGTTTTATGTTGATACACAAAGCAGGATATTTAAGATATGATGCAACTTTGATATGTTCTGGCATTAACTAAAATTATAAAACCTCCTGTACAGGTTGGGTGTGAAGATGGGACTGTGAAACTGTTTGAGGTGTGTGAAGGTAAAATACAGTTTGAAAGGAATCTATCCAGGCAGAAAGGACGCATTATGTCTGTATCTTGGCACCCCTCTGACTCAAAGATAGTTGCAGGAATGATGGGTATGATTCGGATCTTTGATGTCAAAACAGGTACGTTTTAAGCCTACTGATCTGTGTACGTTTTTGATTAATAGTAATAAAACAGGCCTGGCAATAGAAAGTCGGAGAAGACATTTGTAAATGTGTTATGTGACCAGATTGTGAAATATCTGCATTGCTTTAACCACTTTTGCATAGGTAGAAAGAAGTTAATCTTGCATACAATGTATTAATGTATTAATGTATGAGTCTTGTCCTGTGGTTTAGGCCAGTCAAAACACAGGTTACTCGTTGAGTGTGGAATAGGAACATCCAAGAGTCAGGAGTGTGTGGTCTGGAGTGTGGTGTACCTCTCAGATGACACCATCATAAGTGGAGACTCATCTGGGAAGGTTAAAATATGGGACAGCCAGACTGGAACACAGATTAAAAGCCACCAGGTCACCAAGTGGGATGTGCTGGCGTTATCAGTTTCAGAGGTGAGATTCTAATTCATATGTTCTGGGTTTTCAGTGTGGACCACTGACACCCATAAGCCATAACATTAATTTGAGCTGCCTACTGTTGTGTAGGTCTCTCTCATGATGCCAAAACGGCTCTGACCCATAGAGGCATGGACACCAACTGACCTCTTAAGGTGTGCTGTGGGATCTGGCACCAAGATTTTTGCAGCAGATCCTTTAAGTATTGTTAAGTAGGGCCTCCATGGATAGGGCTAGTTTGCCATCACATCACACAGATGCTCGATTGTATAAAATTTGTGGTTTGTCAGGACATATGATCCATCCAAAAGAGAAATAGTGTTGGCATAAATATTTTGGGAACCTTCATCTGAGCTTCCTGCAGCCTTGTGCCTTTTTCAAATAGTTCATTCTGTTGCCAACTTCTTTCATTGCTGTATAGTCCAGTTCTGAAGGCCTGGAGCGCATTGTCTGGATTTTTGGCAGTGGACAGCCTGGTGTTATGTGCCCCTTGTTGACCTCTTTCTATCATAACCAGCACGAACGTTTTCAGCAGTTTTTACTATAGTACCCCTACAGTGGAATTCAATCACATGGTTCCCAAAAGTAAGACTTGGGTACCCATGATCTTGAGGCAAGTTTAGTGGTTGTGATTCCTTTGCCCACTAACCACTGCATAAAGGGAACAGTCATCCATCACTCACAATCTGACCCCTATCAATGCCTCTCAGCTCCATACCTGTCCCTTTTTTCTTCACCTACTGCCTTATACATCCCACCCCTTGACTGGAGGCTTTGTAACATATTTATCAATGTTATTGACACCTGTCAGTTGTTTTTTTGGCTGATAATATGGCTGATGATCTGCAAGTCCTGTTTTTTTTTTGTTTTTTTTTCCCCCAAATCTTCGCCTCAGGGCTATAAGTCAGTACATTGATTTGAACTGACCAGTTATCAATGTGACGCCATTTTTAAATTTGCACAAAGAATTGAAAGTTACATATTTTCATCAATATAGGAGTTTTGCCAACATATAGCTGAGTTTCAGACGGTATCAAACATTGTATTGCTCAGTATTAATATTAAAATCATATTTCTGACTGACAGCCCTGGGTGAAATGGGAATGAAAATTGTGTGATATTGTATGGACATAAAAAATTTGCCATGTGCGGGTGTTGAATATCGTTATTTCTCAGGTATGCTTAGCTTTCACTGCTGCCCCATTAGGCTGCTGGGACCAAGCAGACCACAGACGTGTTCATTTGTACCATTTTGGCATTTTGAATTTAATGGATTTAAACAAAATAAGTCTCATAAGTTATAAGTCCCATAAACAAAAAGCCTCCTCGTAATCATCAACTTTAAGGACAATTTTTACATGTTTGGTTGCAAATTTCGAATTAAAAATTTGATACTTTTCAGGATGAGACCAGTCTTGTTGCGGGAACATCTGAGGGAACTGTGATTCAGTTCCAGTGGCTCCCAGTTGTGCTGGGTCAGGAGGAAAATGAGTGGGTCAGAACCAAAACATTTAAAAACCACACACATGACATTCGCGCAGTGCTAGAGCTCAACATGGGGGTTGTATCAGGAGGTAAGTTCAGGAAATCCTGTAGAGTATAAATTATAGTATTTTTTTTCTGTAACCAAGTGATCTCATTTATGCTTTCACTTTTCCAGGTATGGACACACAATTTGTTGTGAGACCTTTCTTGGACAAAGTTGAAGATAGGACACGTGCTTGTGTCTTCCGTAAAATACAGTACCCCCAGGTGAGTAGTGCTCCCTGCCCAAAGCTTTTGCAATCTGTACCTGAAATTTAAAGCAGAGATGTGTTCTTTGTGCTAAATACAGTGTTGCTTTTTCACTGTACAGCGGAGGATAGTGTCATGTGCAAAGAAGGCTGGCCTGCTGCTGTTCCAGCATACGACCCATCTGGAGCTGTGGAGACTGGGAGAGAGTGAAGGAGATGGTGCGAGAGCATGGATCAGATTTTGCCCTGAGTCAAAGAGTGAAACCCACCATAGATATAACTGCTATGTTATTAGTACTTACAAATTTTTTCCTCCTGTTTTCAGGAATTCCTGGAAGTGTTTTGCCTGTTAAACGGAAACCAGAGAAATTACTCCATTTGAAGATAAAGGTACGCTTTTTATGTGTAAAATGCCTTGAACTGCTTTGAGTCACATTTTGGTCACGTGTGGTTGGTTTCAAGACTGGGATTAAACCTGGTCATGGGCTCCATTACTAACCAATATATAGAATTCACTTTTAGAAAAAGGCCTTGTGTAGAGTAGCCCAGGACTGGATTTCATTCCTGTCTAAAAAAAAAAAATAAAAAAAAAACCCCTGACCTATAGGTCAAATGTATTATTTTGCAATGCTTGTAATTGTATAAAATCATTTGTAATATTGCATGAATTGTTCATGGGTTGGTGTAAGTGTGTATTTACTGTAGTATTGTTGGATTGGGACACTAGGGTGTGGAGCACATCTGCTGCAGTGCGGTCTCCCCATGTGGAGAGTGGATTGTGCACTCAACAGTGGCAAGTTTCAGACTGTACAGGCTAAACTGTGATAACAACAACGTCAGCATCACCAAGGCAAGTTTCTTGATTAATAACAAGTGCATAAACAACAAATAAATCGGAGAGAAATACTCGTGTTGTAGTCAGACTTAAATCCAAGTCAGTTGTGTTGTAACATTGGGCCACAGATTCTTCTCACTACAGCAAACACATTTGAGCCAGTTAGTTTCTCTTTCATTTCACATCAAAGCAGCCTGAGTGGCTTTCATCTCAGTAATTGGGATTTTGTAGATTTTTGGGGGGAAATATTTATTTGTTTTTGTTCGTTTGTAGGTGTCCAAGCTTCCAAAAGTTCTCGGTTCAGCCAGTCAGGTTTGCTTTTCTTCAGACTCCTCCCACCTGTTTGTGGCATCCACTTGCTCATCAGTACATGTGGCATCTTTAAGCGAGATGGGGTGCAAGTTTGTATGTACTCTCAAGCCTAAGTCAGGTAAGTGAATTTTCAAAACACTTTTTAAAAATAATCAGTAAAATGTCTTTTTTTTTTTTTATTGTCTCTGTATTCATCGTTTTTTTCCTTATATCTTTAGGATCTGACCAGGCCATTCATCTGTTATCAGTCAGTGAAGATGGGAAGTGGCTAGCCTCAGCCAACAGTGACCATGAGGTTCAGGTCTATAACTTGAAAAAAAAGAAGGTAATCCCTCAGTACCAGCAGTTAGTCTTGAACCTTGAGGACTTGAATTTGTAATATGTTATGTGCAGTGAATCACGCTAAGGTGTTATGCATTTCAGCACCACTGCATGTTACCTGTGTACAGCTCTGGAGTCAGTGCCATGGCCATCCACCCAACCACTAACAACCTGTTCATGGCACATGCAGATCAGCAGGTACTTCGCATTTTAACTTTTCTCCACACATGGGATGCATGCTTGCAATCTTGACATATTGCTTCTACACACTTAATGATAGTCTTTTCTGTTAATTGTGGAGATGAAGTCTTGTGGTTTCAGATTATGCGGAAGTCTCATGCCTGATTTGTTTTCTTAGCTTTTGGAGTACTCTATAGCGGAGAAGCAGTACACCGACTGGAGCCGAGGCCTGCAAAAAAAGGGGCTTCATTATCTGTGGCTGGAGAGAGACACACCCATTACTAATGTGACCTTCAGTCCCAATAATCCTGCCCATGTTATTCTTCATGATGCATTCATGTTCTGCATCCTTGACCAAACATTGGTAAGAAAATCCAGAAAGCATTTTTTGTGGAACTGCAGTTTCAGTATTATAATTTTTGGTTATCGAGCCATCTGGTTTTTAATGAGCCTTTCTATATAAATTTTCAAATATCCATGCTTTCCTCCAGCCTCTTCCCGATCGGAAAAGTCAGTTCTACAATCAGCTGACTCTGAGGAGCCTACCAGAGAAGGAAAGGATAAAACACAGCCATGCTTTCAAAGTTTGCAAGCTCTTCGAGGTGGGTGCTCTTTAATGCCACTAGACAGATGCTTAGGTGACGGTTAACCCAGGCCTATGTTGTTGATGTATATTGTGCTGTGTGTAAACCCATTTTTGCTCACACAGGGGCTGCTGTTTGTGGAGATGTTGGAAGACCAGACATTAGTGGTGGTAGAGCGCCCTCTGTTGGACATTGCTGCTCAACTACCTGCACCAGTCAGGCAAAAGAAGTTTGCCACTTAAGTTTGTAAATGGTTGTGTTTGAGTGAAAGAGAACTATTATGAACCTACACCTCCTTATGATTTATTCCTTATGATTTGTTTGACAGTAATAAACAGAATATTTACTATTAAATACAGACTAGCGCTGAAATTTTTAACAAATATTTTACTCTGTCTTAATACTGTTTCAGATTGATGAATATTATAATTTGATCTTTTATAGTATAAAGAATTTCTTGCATGCACATTTTTTTAATTTAAGGAATGTGTTTTTAACACTGATACATTCTCACGAGAAATATTTGAAAAGCAAATTGCTTTGTTGTTCATCACATACAATTTATAGACAAAAGTTTTGGGATTGTGAGCCTTGAAAACATCCCCATCAAATACGTTTGGAATGAACCGGAATGTCGATTTTGAGCCAAGGTTCCTCGTCCAACATCATTTCCTGACTTCATAAATGCTCTACAGAATGGACACAAATACACAAATTCCCATAGAAATCTCATGGTAACTGTTCTAGCAAAGGAGGGGCCAACTCATTTTAAATTATGTATTTAAATGCAATGTCATGAAAGTCCAAGTAGGTGTACTGGTTAGGTGTCCCAATACCTTTGTTCGTATAAGTGTATCTCTCAGTCACACCCCGTTTTAGTTACAATCATGACAAAACATGGGCATCTTCAGTAACCTTTTAATGATGCTCAAAGATGAAAGCAGTCTGGCAGTTAATTTAAGTAACCGTAACAAAAATCACAACAGAATAGTATTTGTCAGATGGTTTATTAGGGAATAATATTTGTACACGTGTACGACTGCAGCTCATGCTTGGATGATTAACTGCTATAGTTTTGTGCATATTATAGTTCATTTATAGGCTCCCATAGCTTAATGTGGAGAGCCTGAAATGTGAAGACTGTAAGCTTATGGAACAGTATGTCATATTGATGAGCACCATGTGAAATGATCAGGGCACCATGCATGATTTTGTAGTTATTGCATTGCTTCTGGGTGGATGTTTCTCATTCAACATTCTCTCAAAATTCATCAGGCATTTTTCTTCATGTCCCAGAAGAAACCAGAAGAAAATGTACATTTGTAACAGTCATTAACCTATGTGATCAGGACAGTGCAAGGGGAAAATCAGCTTTTTCCAACCTTATACGTAACATATATTTAGCTTATGGTCAGCACAGACAATGCACTTCATAAAACAGATAAGCAATCCATTGGCTTCTATTGTAAGCTTGTTTGGTTTTATATTATGTCCATATTTTCAGTATTATGTCACTGCTGTCAGCAAATATTACATATAATGAGACACATTTACACATGTTATTGTCTTCCATGATGTAAGGTTGTAGTCAGGTTTTGTGTTCCTCAATTCCTCAAAACATTGTGCTGCAGATGTGGCTATTAGAGACAAGGATTAGAAAAGGTGTCAGAGAAATAAGAAGTAGGTCTTATTTGCCAAGTATTCCTAAAATGTAGAATATAAAGTGGTTTAGAGGAACCCTCTGATAACACGGAAAGTTAAAGGTGGAATTAAAAGGATGAAAAATTAAAACGTTTGTAGCAGAACTACATCTTCCAGACAGTAAAAGTAAAATAAACTACAGTCAAATTTGCAGTTTCAGACAGATTCCTCCAGTCTGCCTCTCATCCTGCTGGAATTGCAGAGAACAGAGCAGCACATGGTCCTCATTTCCTGCTGGCCAGTCCTCACTCAGCCCAAGGGTGTGAGCTGAGGGTGTGTGTGTGTGTGTGTGTGTACAGTTTCTCATACTGTATGCTAGTATAAATCATTCTGGACATAGTGTTCACTATTACAGAAATTCCTGACTGTATGCAGACAGCCATAACATTAAAACCACCTATTTAATATTGTGCATGGTCCCCTTTGTCCTACCAAAATAGCTCTGAAGCATCGAGGCATGGACTCCACGGGACTTCTGAGGTTTGCTGTGGTTTTTGACACCAAGACATTAGCAGAAGTTATTTTAAATCCTGTATGTTATGAGGGGGTGTCCTTGGATCAGTCTAGTTTATCCAGCATATTCTACAAATGCTTGAATGGTTTGAGAGTAAGTAATCTGGAGGCCAAGTAAACACTTGAACTGTTTGTTTCTCAAACCATTCCTGAACCATGTTTGCAGAGTGACAGGGGTCTCTCCCAGTAGAGAATAATGTGGTGTTTTTGGTACGTGACAAATTTTAGGTAGGTTGTGCATATCAAGTAACTTCCACATGAATGCCATGCATCAGTGAGCCTTGGGTGCCTTTGAGTTTGTCGTTGGTTGACCAGTTCTCCCTAGACTGCTGGTGGTTGTTACTGACCACTGAGTACTTGGAAAGAACCACCAGTTTGAAAATGCTCTGAACCAGTAGGCATTACAATTTGGCTCTTGTCAAAATTTCTCAGATCTTTACATTTCCTGCTTCCAACATATCAAGTCCAAGAACGAACTGTTCACGTTTTGCCTAATACATCAATCTGACACTGTAATGACACAATGAGTTTTAATTTCACATTCTAGTGGTTTTAATATTGTGGCTAATATCCTCTGGTTTTGCTGAAACGGGATCCTTAAATATATATCTTGTGTTATTTCTCACATAAAGTATGTCAGTTTCAGCATGGATCTCTAAATGTCTTTGGCTTTCAGAGCATATGCTGGCTGTACTTATTTGTGTGTTTGTTAGAGAAATTGTGCATTACAATCCTCTCAGTGTTTTCAGCCTGGTGTCTGTGATTTGGTTTTAAGGAGTGGTTTGAAGGTAAAGAAAATGGTTTGTTGCCTGAGGGCAACACTGTGCCATGGAGGGTTAAGAAGAGGTAGAACATGTTGGCCAATTCCCTGTTGTAGCACCTAAATGTACAGCACCAAATGTAACCAGTTTTTGTACAAGAGAAAGGCATTCTGAACTTTGATGATGGTTTCAGTACAAGTTTTGTCAGTAGGAGTCTGTAGAGTTGTGGAGGTCACCTGTTGGAAAAATGATAGAAAACCTTATTTTTCTAAACCACACGCATGCATCCCATTTTCATGATCACAGCTGACCTTTATTAACTCAGCATTGTTAAAACCATAGACTGTGGTCTAGTGACATCTAAGCAATCAGTAGTTTGCTGGCTTGTAAAATATAAATGCCTGGTATCTCCCACATTTATAGTAGGAGTATTGTTGTAGACTCCATATTGACTCAAAGACAGTGATTAAAACAAATCATTTCAGTTTTACTTTATAATAATCTGGAATGGCCAAATAATGTCTCAATGCCATTCCTAATGCACCTAAAATAGCAATTAAATCAGCTTAAAAGTCAATGTAAGAGAGCAGACAACTTCAAAGCGCATTTCACACATTTGTTCATAAGGCTGTGTGTAGGAAAGAAGGCTTCACTCTGGTATGATTTGTATGGCAGGCCTCCACACTGAGTCCACTGTAGGGCCTGTAAAAGAACACTCACCTGCTTTTCAACCTAAGTGCTTTTGATGTTTTTCATAGCCCACTGCATTGTTGGAGTTACTGCCTGTTAGAAAAAAAATAGAGGATGAAACGACATTTAGATATCGATCAGTGTTGCACACAGCAATTTCCTCCCTATCACTAGGATTACAGAGGCTACAAATATAAATTGGTGGTCATACTGACCTAAGTAATCCTTGTAATCTTTGAAGTACTTGTGCCTCAGGCTACGACCATCTAGAGGGAGAACAGTTCCGACAAGTGCATTTAGTATCAAATGGTTGACACCAGCACAAGGGGAAAGGGGTCTGAGGAGGTGATACCAGTGCTAAGTGTTACAATGTATCACTTCATATATGTGTGTGTGCCGCTTACTTATATGATTTATATGACTGCTTGGTTATCTCAAAGAACAGATGTTGTAGTCTTTAGATTGGAGATTAATAAACCAAAAACAGTCTGACCTGAGTTTCCACGCTGTTTGATACACTGGCCACGGTTGGGGATCCCAGCAGAGGGGTTTCCTGGGTTGATGATATGACATTCATAGCCAGTGGGACAGTGTAGGGGCTCATCCCCATCCTCTGTAGTGCTGCATGCCTCAGCTATAAACAACATGTGTAGTAGAGAATGTACAAAAACATAAAATACAATGAGAAAGCAAGCTATACGCAGATCAGTTTCTGTCATTTCACAAACTTCCACAAATAACCATTGTTTGGGAAGATTGTACAATCCTTTATGGTAGTAATCATGACAAATGTGAGGCAGCTTCCTAAAACTACCAAGAGAGTCCTATTTGCCATGACCTTGTGATTTCTCAAAATTAGGCCTTCATTTAAAAATAATGTTGACAGCATACCTTAATACACATTGTGTTGTTTTACAACAACGCGTCACTTAAGTGTTTGTAAATTATTTATAAAGTGTGATTTGTTGATTCGCTGTGAAGCATAATCACTGTAAAATATAATTTTAAACAATACATTTTATTGCCCTCATTAGAAAAGACAAGCAGCCATAGTTTGGGAAGTATTTATAGTCCCATGGTAAATGTGATGGAGCTTCATAAAATTCTCAGGGATATCGTTAAAATACACTTGAATGGATAAAAGCTATAGAGCCAATAGAGCTATAGAGACCTTAAACCTCCCTGCACAGCAAAGCCCTCATACACCCCTGTCAGGCCTCTGGTTTGATAACATGCGAGCAGAACTTTTACCGCAACCAATTGTGCCTGGAGAAGGTGTGCCTGCCATGCCTCTGCTACAAATCTAAGAGGGTTGTATCTAAACAGCAAACTGTGATCCAAAACATCATCAGATCCATCTACATTTTTTTAATGACCACAAAATCAAGCTTTTGATGTGGCCAACACAGTCCCATGACCTACACCTCTCTGGAAACCTGTGGGGTGATCTGAAGAGGAGAGATTATAAGAGAAGACCTACGACAGCTGACAGGTGTGAAGAGATTGTGCATTTTGCTCTCACATTCATAGTCAGGCGTTCTTCAATCTCAAGCATTACAGGGGAAAACTATTTGCTGTAGTCAAAGGCAGTTTAAACAAGGATATAACCACAGGGGTGCCAGGAATTTTGGCACATGCAATTTTGTTAAAACCATATAAATCGCTTTAGTTAAGGTTTAGATTTTTCCAGTGTTTTCAGTTTTGGGCTAATTAAACACAAAGACATTTTTCACAACCTCTTTTTACCTATCTACACCAAAGCTGCGGGTAATTAAATGCTTGGCATATATTTTATCCACGTGGATGGGCAGTGGGAAGAAAAGCAATGAAACTGGAAGTAATTAAAGGGCTTGATACGAATGAACTGAACTTGAAACTGCCCTTAAGAGATAAAAACTTTCTTGGGTCTCTTAGTAACAGAAAACTTAAAAAAAGAATGATCAGCTACACCATGAAAAAATAGGACAGTCAAATGAAAACACATGGACTCAACACAAACTGTGCTTAAAGAGATAAAGCAGTTAAAGTCTCTCTTTAAAGTCTAGCTTTAAAGAGCTGAAACCAAACACAGTTAAATAGCATTTAGTCACCATGCTGCAACAATCTGAACCATCTGTAGATTTAAAAAGCTACTAAAACTTTCCCATTCTCCTCTGACCACTTAAATATCTGCACATCTCTTGCACTTACAATTTTCTAGGTATTATTTTATGTATTTAATTTGTTCCATGATTTTATTCTCTTGTATTTAAATGTTATACTATTCCTGTAAAGCATCTTAAATGAGCATTCAAGTATGATAATGTGCTATATAAATAAACTTGACATAACAAGACTGAAATTAGAGTACAAATTCACAAAGAGGATGTTGACACTCACCCTGTAGAACCTCTTCTGGTCCATCTAAGAGCCAGCCATTTCCACCCAGCCACCGGGGCTTTGGTTGCACCAACCAGTCCAGTACTAATCCAAACATAGAGAAGCCTTATATACCTTTTCCCATGATTGGACACATCTGTCTATGAAGTTCAAAACTTATCGATCTAATCCAGCCAATTTGGCATCGCAAATAATCAGTTTTGAGCAGTTATATGCATTAAAACTGCAGTATTACAAGGGTACCCACATTTGTGCACAGCCAGTGTTTCACATTTGATTGATCTCATTCAGCTAAATTCTGCTTCACTAGCTATCTAAGTATGGACAACACCCCACTACTCAGATGGTCCTAGGAAATGAAAGACATATCACTGTTATCTTTTTTTTTTAAAGATAGTGGTTCCCAATTTTTTTTCATATGGATGAATGAGCATAATAATCAGCAGTACCAACAGAACCTATTTTGGCTAAATCTTTGACCAAAAAAAGTAATTGAACCAGGTACATGCACTGAAAAATGCACTTTTTGTTCTAATGTGCAGATGCAGACTGCAGGACAGTCTAATTTGCTTTGGCCAATATGACTTCTCACTGTGTTACATAGTCTTTAATAAAAAAATTATGTGGACAATAAATGCATACCTTCATTCACATTAAATATTATTTTAGAACAACTACTCTTTCAAACTGGAACAATTCTATTTACTTAAGCATGTTAAATACCTTTATTAATGTGCATTTTTGTTACAGTATAGTAAAGTGTATTTCTAGAAAGTATAGTTCCTAAATACCACATTTTAGATAGTATGATATTTTCACTGAACGTTTGTTGAAGTGTCATTCAGTATATTAAGAAATACATTTCTGCAAGTATTTCCTCCCATCACTCTACAGTACACATCAATACATGCTTTTAAAATACAGCTTAATTTAAAATCAATAAAAATAAAATGGTATTCTACAAAATTTAATTTTGGTAGATCTTATGCATGTGCAGAAATTGTGTGTGTGTATGAGGTGTCTGAGAGTGTTTTCCCACCAGGTGGAGGCTGAACTGATTCCAGGCAGGCATAGATGCAGCCATTGTAGCAACATCGTTTATGTCTCTCACACTCCGAGTCTGAACGACAGCCTGGCACCTCACAAGCCCGCTCAGGCAGCATCTGAGGCGGGGGTGGGCACCGGTCATTCTTCTGGTGTTGCGTGGACAGGGACTGGCTGGGATACTCATAGTCCTGGCAGCAGGTTGGTATAGAGATGCAGAGAAAAATAAATTTTCGATAAATAAACACAGACTCGTCCAACTATACAAATTCATGCAATATTCCAATGCAAGGCCGTTGTTACTTCAGAACTGGTGCTGGGAAATACCACTGAAGACTGTGGAATCTGAATTGACTTGACTTGAACTTCATGAGCTTCATTGGGTATTTGTCCTAGGATTTTCTCAGAACATTATCGAGCATACCACAATTCTAACCTTGCATTATGATTGGCTGAAAACATTCTGCGATGTGCCAATACCTCTGAATGCAAATCACACTCAACTTTACATACCTTTAGCATAGCAATAGCAGATGTTCAATAGGGCTGTGAACATCATTTCTCTTAGATAGTTTCTATGTGTTCAGATTATGAAGAGCTCACTGTGTGCTGAATTGGGAGGACCTCATGCTCCATGGATACTTGTGTAACACAGAATTCTGAGCAGTCGTTCTTAAAGTCATGTGAGAGGCCCCTTCCCCTATTCAGCTTGGATGGAGGCCACACTGCAGCTTTGCCAGACTTCTGCACTCGTGTGAAACAGACTCTATCCGCTTGTAAAGAAGCCATGAATGCATCGCTCTTGGCTGACTGTGTATTTTTTCCACAGAGGTAAAGTGAGGACCGTTGACTCGGGTAAAAGTTCAGCATTACAGATTTAGTGCTAGTAATACAGTCCCCCAAAAAATTTATAAAATGTAAATGATAATATATTGCGATGGTTTGTAAATCATGTACATCCATATTTAACTAAAACTACAACAATTACAATTTTGAACTTTCAAACTTATTACATACGTTATAAATGCATATTATAATGTTCCAGGGATGAGATTGTCAAAGGGAAGACACGGAGCACTCGCGAGAGCTGGTGAACTCCTGGAGGAAACCTCCACAGCTTTATTAGAGAGCTTAGAACAGCAGTGGCACATTAAGGATTAACATGCAGCACAGCTCTAGCTTGTAGTGATGTTTTATTTGTGAACCAACTGGCTCTAAGAGCCGATTCTTTGCAGCGAACGAGAAGAGCCGACTCCCAGCGAGTGAGAGCCGGCTCCCCACTTTATTTCATTTCGCTGTTCCGCTCTCACTCTCTGTGGCTCAGGGGCTGCCGAGTGGTGTGGTGAGGCTCCAGTGGGCCATGGTTGATCTGAGTACAGTGCTGGCTGGGCTCTCTGACATAACTTTATTTCTAATCAATCTACTGTTACAATAAATGTATCAAATTCCAAGGGCTTTTACATTAATAACTGGGTGCAAAATGAGCTTGTTAAAGTCCAGAACGCCTGAATTATTAAGCATGTCTGGGGTAAAATGAAGGAGGAGGCTTGGAAGATGAAACCAAAGAATCTCAACGAACTCTGGTAGTCCTGCAAGACTGCTTTCTTTGCCATTCCAGATGATTTCTTCAACAAGTTATTTCAGTCATTGCCAAGACATATAGTTGTGGTCCTCCAAGCTCATGGAAGGCATACATGTTATTCATTCTTTTTTCCAAGGACCCATGACTTTATGTTCTGATGTTATTTTTGCATGTTTGTATATTCTAAATAATGTATATGTATAATTTTTACATTATTTTTGCAAATGACAAGACTTTTGTCCAGGCAAAATTTGACCTTTCTGTCCTAATTCAATGATACAACTGAATGATGAAATGAGTGAATGATGAAAAACTTTATTTTGGTATAATAAGCATAATCTAGATGGCTTTACCTTTTTTACAAGTCATTTCTGATTCCAACTGATTAACTACAAGTGAAGTTATTATTTTTTGTTCCAACAACTTGATTAAGCGGAGAGTAGTGATGTTACATTTGAAGCGAGGATTCGAGGCTTGTGTCGAACAAAAAGGGGTCTATCAAATTAACCCCGATTTCCAAAAAATCACGTGATAGAGGACAGCCGAGGCCTTGGATTGTGTGAGGTGATGTCATACGTGACGTACGAAGCCTCGTTTGGACTAGCATGCTTCGATTAGTGGTTCAGTTATTGGGGGACGTTTCAAGTATAAAGCTGGCACTTACATGGACGTTGATTCGTGTGCCTTGGAGAACACACAAAACACTTTATCCAAACCTGTTTGTCCTTTAAAAGGTTCTTATATACACTGGCTTCTTCAGTTCACTGTGAGCGAGTATTTTCAAAGGCAGGAGAAATTGTTTCAAAGAAAAGAAACTGACTCCAAAAGGCAGCTGAACAGAAAGTGTTTTTCAATAAAAATAAGTTACACCAAGCATTCAACCTCCATGTGGTACACAAGTGTTTACATATTCATCAAAAATACATTAAAACACTTCAACAGCACTATATTAATTAATGTTAATTTAATGTTTAATGTCATAACATGCTAAAAGTAATATGAGCGAAAGAAATATCACCATACGGTCATGATATTCTAGCCCACATAGGGACAGGCTGGATGGTCTAGTGGTTAGGGCATTGGCCCTGCAATCAGAGGATTCAAATCCCAGCTGCTAGTGTCACCGTCCCTCAGCTTCATGTGGTGGATGGGTTAAATGCAGAGAAATCGTTTCACTGTGGAATGTAGTGCATGGGACAAATAAAGAACGGGTGTGTTGTGGCATGTACATTAAGACGCCGTACTCGCAATCAGTCTTCAATTCTTCTTATGAAATTTAAAAAG
Source organism: Rhabdalestes septentrionalis (assembly GCA_037832545.1). NCBI lineage: Eukaryota > Metazoa > Chordata > Actinopteri > Characiformes > Alestidae > Rhabdalestes > Rhabdalestes septentrionalis. The sequence continues at coordinate 11,041,114 of JBBMFX010000017.1, forward strand.
TTGCGTCCATTAAGATAGATACAAAATGTCACAATGTATTAGTAGCCTGGTATTAGGCTTAAAAATGAAGCTAGTGCATGAACATTTCGCTCATATTCAAACCACACAGCACGCAGTGTGTGTGTGCAATCACATTTTTATTTTTCTTGTGTTGACCAATAGGTGGCCCCACTGCGCATTTGAAGCCTCGAGAAATGAATCACTTTTCAACACGTTTGGCTGGAAGGGTTATATGTGTTATGAAGCTTCATCTAGCCATCACTAGCGACAAGACTTTTGTCAGGCACTGTACACAATATTAGACAATTATATAGCTTTTCATAAAACACTAAATGCAAAAGGGTTTCTATCAACAAACTATGAGGCTACAGGTGATATTAAACTAAGAACCATTTGGGAGTCGAAAGAGCCGAGTCTTCTTTGGGAGCCAAGCCACAAGAATTAGTTTTCTGAAAAGAGACAATGTTTTCATCACTACTAGCTTAAACTATTTTTGAACACAGCCCAACGTACACAGAGCTACCATGACTCACAGTCATGGTAGTCTGTGTACCTCTACACTAAACACCCCCAACACGCACACAAAAACACACCAAATAAACACAATAACACATTTACACCCCAACTACACAAAACTAACACCGCAACACACAATAAACAACAAATAAACAGTTTGAGGTGGGAGCAATGCATGCTGGGAGAGCCCTGCCCAGCTCAAATCCGCTACAATATGCTCACTATAAATGTTATGCCAGCAAACATGTTTCAAAAAGATAGGACAGTGGCAACAAAAGACTGTAAAAAATGTGCAATGCTAAAAAGCACCAGGTTCTTCTAATAATGTTAACTGCCAATATGTCAGTAACATGACTGGGTACAAAAAGAACACGTCTCTCAATGATCGAGAGATCTTTCCCTGAAAGTCTTTCCAGGCAAATAGTGTAACAAAAATAACACATAATTACATTCAAATATTCAGAGAATCCAGAGAAATCTCAGTATACAATAGACAAGGTAAAAAAAAAGGCTGTTCATGATATCTGGGCCCACAGCCCCTGTAGGCAACATTGCATGGGCTCAGGAACTCAGGAACCAAAATGCTGCAGCCTTCTCTCGCCCTGAGCAAATTTAAGATCGACAGAAGCGAAGTGGTAAACTGCCCTTTGGTCTGACGAATTAAAATTCTTAATGGAAATCACAGATGCCTCTTCCGCTGGTCTAAAGAGAAGATTGACAGTCTTGCTTGTTATCGGCACACAGTTCAAAAAACAGCATCTGTGATGATATGAGAGTGCATTAGTGCACATTGCATGGGTGGTTCTGGAAAGGCACCAGTAATGTTGATAGACAGATATAGGTTTTTGAGCACCCTATGCTGCAATCCTGATAACATCCATTTCAGGGAAGGTCTTAGCTATTTCAATAAGACAATGTCAACTTGCTGCATTCTGCATGTGTTACAACAGCACAGCTCTGCAATAGAAGAGCACAGGTGCTAAACTGGCCTGCATGCAGTCCAGACCCGTCATTAACTGAAATCATTTGTTGCATCACAGAACAAAAATATGACAAAGTAGGTCTCGAGTTGTTGAACATCTGAAATATTTTTTCAGACAAGAATGGAACATTTCCTTTTCAAAACTCCAGCAACTGGTCTTCTCAGTTTCCAAATGTTTACAGTGCTCTTTAATCAAGTGGTGATGCAACACAGTGGTAATATACCCCTGTCTCAGCCTTTTGAAATATCTTTAAACAAATGAGCGCATATGATTTGACTGCCTTGATGCTTCAATAATTTGCAAATCAAATAATTGCATTCCACTGTCCAAACCTTTTTTGGGGGACTTATCTATGCCTGAGAGGACAGTACTGACACAGAAGATGCAGTATTTAGGAATTAATACAAATGCAAGGCTCCAAAAAAGAGGCTTTGCTTCTGAAGAAAGCCATGAGGCTTTTCACTTGCGTTTCTTTTTTCTTTGTGCATGAGCTGAGGGATGTGGGCTGACTGTACAAAGGCCCTGCTCCAGACTTGCAGATGAGTTTCCAGTTGGAGAATAGGTAATGTTTAGGGGAAAGAATTCTCCTCTGTAAGTCACTACTTCTCTCTCTCTCTTTTCATGTCTCCCACTTCTTCTCTCCTCTTGTCTTTTTTCAGGCCTGACTGCAGGCCAACACCATCTAATAACTCTGCCAGTTCTCTGCAGAGTCTAGCCAAGTATAAACTAACCTACATTCTGCAGCTGAAACTTCAGGACAGAGCATCTCAGAAAGCAAATATGTGCCTCTCAATATCTCTATGAGTGCTCGCAAATTATTCTGCTTTGCTGTATTGTAAAGTTTTACAGCAGGGTGTGGCAATGCTGCCTGTCTGTGATTTCAAGATAATGGCCCCACAGTCTGCACTTAACGTTTATAAAAGGCCTGTTTATTCGGCAAGTGGGTCTGCCTCTAAAGCAACTGTGAAAACGAAAGCAAATGTTTGGCACGGATCATTATGGCACCGTATTCAAGTGTTTATAACTTAAACCCACACATACTTTGGTTTGCTGGAGTGTGTGCCAGTGCAGTGGGTTTGTAACTGAATTCTTACCGTAAATTGTATCAGTATAAGTTTTTCATGCTGAACCACATGAGTTGTCCTAAGGACTATCTACTGTACATGTACACTAACTGATTGAGGTTTAGTTCCATCCGCTCTCTGCTTTCTTACATAAAGCTTATTTTGTGACCCGGCCAAGACATTTTTCTTCTACTGGCCACTCCAGGTTTCTCCTGGAGAATGTTGGAGTTACACTGTAGGTCCAAAAGTATGTGTAACTGTTTGTGAGTTCTTTTCTGTGCTAATTTACTGCAGAAGAGTAGAGATGATTACCCGTGATATTGCCCGTGACTTTGGAAGAAGTGTTGGATGGCTAGGCATCTACAAACTTTTAAATGAACAGTTTACAAACGCTTTGAAATCTTTACATGTTTCCATGTACATGTTTGTTCCTGCTTCAATAGGGATCTGGGCCTATTTCATTCAATGCAGATTTAAAGACAAAGATTACCTCTCAAGAGATTTAGTATCAGGATGAAGTAGTAGCATCCTCTTCCTGTATGGCGTGCCTAGTTCTGTGATCTGTGTGTGTGTGTGTGTGTGTGAGTGTGTGTGTGTGTGTGTGTGTGTGTGTGT
>JBBMFX010000017.1:11059101-11074336 GCA_037832545.1 Rhabdalestes septentrionalis
TTTCAGTTTCCTACCTATAATACAATTGGCTGGACAACAAAAAAACTTTAAAGTCATTTTTCTCAGTTTCACACTCTGGTAAGTTAAGGTTTTTTGCCTTTGTAGGGCAGTCTTGGTCGCTCATGTTTCTCTGCTCCTGTTAATGGACAAAGCTTTAAGCCGAGCCTAAAACTTCACCACATGAATGCGCATGCTGTTGCAGGGCTCCTGTGAATTGATGGCCCTTTTTACATTTGACCATAAAGCACAAATACTAGTGTTTTCAAGTTGTTCTGTTTAATGTGCACATATCTCCTTGGCTTTTTAGAATTTGCAGCTTTAACCGCAAGCTAATTTGTTCTTTTTACAAATAGGGGTTTTATGGCTTCATGACCAATGGTATTAGTGCTACGATGTGTATTTAAAAACTGAAAATCCTCTTCTAACTCTTCTAATACTCTACATCCAATTAGTATTGCTGGATTGCAGTATTTTAGTTTTTAAAAAGCTGTATTCAGTTTACTGCAGAATGACAAGATTTGCTTACCTTTCACACTGTCCTGATGAGCAGGTCTACAGCTTGTTAAGGTCCATGCCGATGGTGTCTTATGATGCTGCTGTCCAGGAAACGGCATGCTTCACTAAAAAACACAAACAAGGTGCAGGCTAACTCACCTTTGCTTACATGGCACACTCTAACCGAGCCTCCCCTGAAGAAGCGTACACACGTTCAGCAAGGATACAAAGGTCACTGCCGAGAGCATGCAGGAAGGCCGTGTGCAGAAGCCAGCAGAGTGCTTTCAAGAAATAAATGGAAAAGAGGCATAAACCTCAAACCCATGTCATTTACCTGCACAGAATTACATTTGTGCAAAAACGATTTAGGTTATACAAAAACACGTTCATTTATAGGATGCTATAGTACACACATTAGGAAAGACATCAGTAATGCATGTTGTGCTGAGACACTCTTGGCCATGAACAAATCTGCTTTATTATTCTGTCTGTCAGACATCCATCTGCTGAGAGCTCCATTATGGGAATCTTGCTGAGAATGTGCTTTCACCTAGGTTGACGAAAACAAATCTAATGTAATGTTCCATTATCCTTTCAAAAACCATAGACCAGGGAATTATCCAGTGCAGGCATGGCCAGGGTGCTTGGTTTTCCCTTGTTGGTTGATAATTACCTGCTCAGGTGAGGAGCCCTAAGTCGCGTTGCCTCAATATGCTGAGGATGGCACTTTAGCTTCCTGCTTTCATGGAATATCCCAGTCATGCACTGGTGAACTTCGCCAGGGCTCTGTGTGTATCGTTGTATCCTGAATAGCTGACAGGTGATCAGCTAATCCTACATTGCATCATTTTTTTCTGTTATATTAAGAAACTGAGGCAGATTCATATTATGAACCACACTATCTGACACCCACACACGTAATGTATTGGAATCCCTTCCATATACAAATAGATCAATATTGCACAATTTCCCACATATAATTTGTGCTGACCGTGGCCTGGCCCTTCATCAGTGGTTATATTGTGACAGTAGGAAGGATCATTTTGACTTGCAATTAGCAAACAACCTTGTGACTTGTTTAGAATTGTTTTTAAATGAGTGGCGATGTGTGGGGTAGTAAAGAGTGATTCACCTCTGACCCAGCAGTACTTGGTTTCTTTCCAAGTTAATAGATTTTGGGGGTTATCCATATAAAATGGCCCTCGACAACAGGCCAAATAACCACGGCTCTCCATTTAAACCTATAAACCACATTCAAATCAAAACAAATGACCTTGAGAGAGTCTATTCACACACATGCCCATAAGTGTGTGTGTGCACATGTGTGTGTATACATAGACACACATAATAGACAAAGAGCATCTTATTGCAAAAATGACATCTGATCAAAATACTCTAAACGTTAACAGACCTTGAATAATGCATAGAAATACACAATACTAAACTTAGGAAGAATTTGGAAATTAGTATTTAGTGGATCATTTGCGTTTAAGGCATTTAGCAAGTTTTGGAATTACATTTAACAACAGCTTTCATGTGTGGCCTACCACATTGCTCTTGGGTGACTTTAAGACACTCCTGGTGCAAGTATTCAAACTATCTAGCTTTGTTTGATGGCTTGTGACTATCCATATCCCTCTTTATCACTCAGTGCAGTTGCGGACTGGAGCTTGTGCCATGTAAAGGTCTTGATCCTGTGGTCCTCTAACCACACCTTGGTTGACCTGGCTGTGGTATGGAGCACTGTCCTGCTGGAAAACCCTTTCCTCAGAGTTAGGAAACATTGTTAGGAAACAAAAATCTGCCCCATTCCTGCCTTGCTCAAGCACTCACAGATCATCACCGAATTTTACAGTATGTGTGAGACACTGTGGCTTGCAGGCCTCTGCAGGTTTCCAAGAAACCATTAGATGACCAGATGATGGGAAAAGCTGAAAACTAGACTCATTAGAGAAGATGACCTTATGGTAGTCCTCTGTGGTCCAATTACTATGGTCTCTAGCAAATCTCTGTCTGGGTCTTCTTGCTTCTCATTGATGAAGGGCATTTTCTAGCTTTGCAAGATTTCAACCCCACCTGGTCCCACCTGTTTTGAACCAGCATTGCTGTGCATGTAACCTCAGCTGCCATTAGCCATTCTTTTTGGAATTCTATGGATTTGATGATCATCCTGGTTAGTGGAGAGACAGTTTGCCCTCTGCCAGTCTGTAACTTTGTTGTCCCCAGAGTCTGCTGCTTGACCTTGTTCTGAAGAACAGCTGCCATGGAAGGCTCACAGTATCCCTCAAAACTGAACCCTTCTTTTTCTCACTCAGAACATTTCTTTTTAACTTGTGGCATAACGGGAAGATATGTTTGCATTGCAATTAAATTAAACAAAGCACTACTAGCCATTCAGACTGGTCCCGTTGCAAGAGGATAGTGATGAACACAGCAGTGTTTGTTACGCATTTCCTCGTAAAATAAGATTTGGTTCAGGAGATCACCTAATCAGTACCTCATTAAGTTAAAGGAGGTCTGCTTTTGCTGGAATTCCTCCACAGACACTGAAATGAAATAGGTGCCTTACAAAGATACTGATAAATGCTGAAAAATGGCCTTGTATTATTTCCATGTGGATATAATACACACTCACACACACACACACATATACATACACACACGCATGCACACACACACACACACACACACACACACATTTATACATACACACAGCCTAGCATTTCAGTAAAAGTACATCCACAAAACTCTCTACCTGCTGAAACAGCATTCAGCTCTTCATTAACCTGGTTAAGTGTGACTCAGCATGAGCTCTGAAAAAACACAACACCGCTACAGGCTGCCATTTTCGGCAGCACCAGTGCTGTTATAAGGAGAATTGATATTGGAACAGAGTCTGGATTAATGACAGATATTACACAAAAACTGATTCCAGATCAGCACTACTACTCCTGAGGTTTGAAGTGTTTAAGGTTTGAAGTGTTCTTGAGCGAAACATGCCACACCTGTAACAGCAACTTTCAGAGCAGGTAGACATGTAGCATATTCATTCCCGGAATTGGCATTACCACCAGTTTTAAGTGCTACATATGGTGAACCACAGAAAGAGGGCTTTCATGTTAAAACATTAGCTTATCTTTATGAAAGTATATATCCTGGGACTCCGTTTGGCTATTTAAGCTCATTGCTTGTAAATGTTATTTATGTCCTAAAGTTCATGTTACAATTGGGATATTTGTTCATTTATGGGATAAAAACAGACATTCAATTACTTTTAATGGCTTAAAAGCCACTGCGCTGAATTCTGTGATGAAAGGCAAATTAAGCTGCAACTTCTGATGTTTAATTTCCTGGATGAAAAAAAAAATAGGCAAGAAAAAAATTGAACAACTTCTGGACCCATAAAATCTTCATTTTGTAGTTAATACACTCTCGCCTCACTCGGCGCCTGCTGCTGTTAAAAGGGCAATGAATTTCTGCAGAAGATTAAACTGTCACGCATAGAAACCAAAATTGCTCAATTTGTATTCATTCGGGTGTTGTTTCAGGCCACAACGCTGGCGCTCCAATGCTGCTTCTCAGATATATAACGAAGGGAACAATAGGAGACAATTGATGAATGGATGATGAGTTCTTGTAATAAAATTTACCAAGGTAACTTATCAGATTTATTCATTGAACAAATATTCCGTCCAAATAAAGGGCATCTCTTGATAAAGTTATTTAGTTTTGCTCGCACTTCCGCTTTTAGACATTTCAAGAAACTGGCGAAGCTGAACTGCTGTACAATATGTTAAACGCTTCAGAGTGTTTGATGAATGACTTGCTTTCCTAGTGCTAGTCAATATGTCTCCACTCATGAGACTGAAGGTCTACAGGGTGAGCTATGGTGCAATGGCCCACTGCCTTTCAAAAGCCCCCAAGCCACATGCATCACATATACTAGCAGTCAGCTCCATCACTCCTTCCGCTGAGGCCATATGTCTGTATCTTTTTCTGAGGAGATGAAGGAAATGTGCTTAGGGTGCTGTATTTCAAATAGGTCAGTGGAATACTCTAATACACCTCCATCTAAAATTCTGACCATAGGGAAAGAAACTGCAAATTAACTTTTTCATAATGGATCTGATCTGGCCATGTGTGACTCATTCAGAGGCTCAGCTGAAGTAAATGTACCCCTCGGTGAAAATGTTTTTATTGGATGTTTCCCCGTCTGCCCCTCCTGTCTGTTCTCATTTTCCCTTCGGTGCTGCTCATCTTGATTGACATTGATTTGTCTTTATTTACCTTGTGTCTCCGCCCCTTTCCCCTTGCTGCTCCTTACCTCTGTATTTCCTCCATCAATTTCCGTGCTGTAGCCCCACCCTTTATTATCTTCCTCAGGTTTTTCGGGTCTTTTACTTAAAGGTTAATGTTCTCATATCCAGCATTGATCTTGGTTTACTATTCAGAATGCTTTAAAACTCAAATATTTAATGAATGTAAAATATGTTTTTATGTTAATGCTCACAGTTAGAAGCCAGCCAGGAAATGTAAATGTAGGCTGTGTTGTTGTCATGTCATTTTTGTGTTTGTTTGTATTTGTATTTATGCATTGTTTTATTTATTCTTGTTTGCATTATATTACTTGCTTATTCATCTACTCCAGTTGTCCCATTTGCTTAATTTGTATTCATTCGGGTGTTGTATGAGGCCACAACAATGCTGGTTCTCAGATATTCTATTTAAGGACCTGAAAATCAAAAATACACATGCACTTATTAATTTTCCTCCTGTGTCCATGTGTCTCTGGTCTCCTGTGAAACTCATTATCAAATACATTCAAAGAATACAACAAAAAACTCTTGCAACTGCTGTTATTTGTACATTCTTGACACAGGACAGCTTTGTAAATCAATTGAAAATGCGTCCTGATCAATGAATGACCATTTCATGATGAATAGAAATCATCCAAAACTACCAATACAAATGTAAGTTAATGCATATTTCTTATTTTTACGTTTCTGAGAGGTTGGGCTGTGATGTTGACACTGTCATTTAAAAACTTTATAGCTCCAATTTTATTTTATTTATTCACTTTTCTGCTTTTAGGCAAACTCACTGTCTCTATCACTGTTCTTTTATATGTTGGGATCATTTCTTGATCCATGGATCAATACAAATGGTACTTGGAATAACATTGCATGTCTGTGTTCTGCTGTTAAAGTGATCATTTTGCAGATATGGGGATTTGTCATGACAGAACAATATGCTTAACTCTACAAAAAAGCTAAACCAAATACATAAGGCAGGCCATTATGTTGCAACCAGCGTACCCATCATTGAATGAGCAGCCAGTGAAACTGGCCCTGAAGGTAAACAGAGAAGTACAAGCAGAACATATCCCTTTCACTGGGATCTCATTAGTCAAACAGTCTTGTAAACATGCTTGGTTTCTAAAAATGCTGAAAATAGATACAGACAGGCCGGAAAAAAAATTATGCAGTTCATTACATCCTACCACTACTGGATAAACTGAAAGAAGGAATATATAGATACAGAAGCTCCTCGTGATTGACAATACAGTCTTGGACATCACAGGGCATCATCTGACATAGACTCGTCTTTGCACTCAGGTGCTTTAGAAAACCAAGGACCAGCAAACTGTACAGACAGTCTCTGGGCTCAAATGCAGGTTCAAGATTCCCAGGAAAGGTCACATACTATCATTTTTAGAATAGTATTCAAATAAACTTCTGCACATATTGTACTTCAGTCATTTTTGACAGCACTCATTTTAGGAATGTACCCCTGGTGTTCTCCGTTTAATTGCACCTTATGCTTGAAAAACTGACAGTCCAAGGGTATTCACATAAACAACTATAATAACAAATAAGAGATTATAGACAAAAATACTGAATAATGGAACGTTACCGTGGGCTGTCATAACTATCCATATATCCATATAATGAATTGTTTGTCTGTAGCTAGAAAAGCATTATTTATGGAGTTTTACATGTGTTTGAGTATACAGTATGCAAAAGTTGGATATCCACTACAGTAAACACATTACAGTATTATTTTAAATATAGGTATAATCCATACATTTGATCTAAATTTACTATTCCTTATACTTTTTAAATACATAAACACAATTGCTTATTAAAATGTGAACTTATCTTGACTTGGTAAACAAGCCCAAACATTTGCATTCAACTGTATTCATGTTGATTTAGGACTAATTTGTTCTTTGTTCATGAAATCATCCTCATTTTATCCGTGGATACTTTGCATAGGTGTAATCAGGCTCTTTTGCTGATGCTACAACCTGTAATGGTTCAAATTGTCATTTCAGTATCTGTGTGGAGAGATCTTAATGTCCTTTCTCACTGGACTCATTTTGAGGTTCCTTGTCTTAGGGTTTTATGGCTTTGTGTCAAATCCAGATACTTGATCCAAATTGTATTAGGGCCCTAGTTTATGTAAAGTCTAAAACATTATGCAAAGGCAGAAATTCTGTAGACACAGCATTTATCCCTTCAATAATATGAAAGAAATGATTGTGCAATAATTGAAAGGGATGATGAAAGCAATAATGGTGATGAAAGATGAAATGATACATTCCAAATACTGGTTCCATCCTTGAATTAAAGATTTAGTCTGTTGGGCTTTGCTGAATAATAGATCTATTGTGGTGATACTTCTGTTGAATAAAACATTCAGTGGTCAGTGGTTGACGTGCCCGTACTGTAGATTTAAGTGCTAGGTTTCTTCATGCATTGTAAGTCTAAAAGTTTGTAAGACATTTGCTGAGATGACATTTAAACTGGAGGGCTGGAGGGATTTATATCTTTATATCCCAATAGACTAACAATCTATGTTGTTGCTTATGCTGGCATTTGAGGAAGGGTGTCAAACATGTACCAAAGGTTTATAACGTACAGGTGAGGCCAAACTGACTGGACAAACATGGTGAGGCATGGAGGTACAGCCACCATATTTTACACCCAGAAATGAGCACAGGGCTCCTCCTTTGACACCGGCCAGGTGAACGGCATCATGGAAGAAACCAGGACTCTTTACAATATGGCCTCTAAAGCAACAACAGAGGAGAGAGAATGGGGGTAGGACAGAAAGAAAAAGAGGACCAATATAGACTGAAGAGAGCCTTTAGTATTTTTTAAGCCTTAAGTGATGTAATTGAAGTTCGAATAAAACACTGTTGTGTACCTGTGCTGCTGTCTGTGCGAGTTTAGACTTCCCAGTCTGTGGGTGTCGGCCATTCCCCAGGCCACACTTAAAATGGATATTCTAAATTGCTAAATTGGATTCCTATATATACATGAAACTGTTTAAACAAATGTAGAAATTGTACGTTGTTTCAGTCATGACTAATTCTATCTGATATCTAGGACTCCTCCAATAATGCAGTACTCCTAACTCTAGAAGGACAAAGGCTAGTATGTGTTTCCTCCAAGTCATATTAACTGCCACTGCGGACTCCTGGTCATGGATGGCAATGGCATTACTGGGGACTGAATGAGCAATCTTCCAGTAAAATGGTGCAGGATTTAAACAGCTGGGTCACTTGGGGGCTAAAAGTGTGAGACTTAACATCCATAGTTATCTGCAGTGCTTTGCTATGCACACCACTGGACTCTTAAAAGCCTATGTCAGCAACCGGGCCATCTTAAAGTAGCTGAATTCACTTTTTAGAACTTTTTGTTCTAAAAGGTTCCAATGTTTGTGCATAGAATATGTAGGAATGCAGCACATGTAAATTGCTATAGTTATATTCTGCAGGAATTTGAAACTTTGTTTTAACATTTGCTTCTGGAAATTACTTTAAATGGCATTATTATTTTCTTTGATTTTTCATGTATGTGACTTCTCCACACATACTGTGTCTTTCCTCTGATTTGCTGAGTGGGTCTTGCACAGATGCTTGTATAGTTATTTTCTGTAAGTGAATTCTGTTTTTGATGCCAGATAGGATTCAGCCAAATGTATTCATTTGAGAGCAATCCGGCTAAGAGAAGACAGCATGCCTGAGATGATGGTTATTTCTTCACAAATTCTAAAGCGCAGAGAATTTTGCATTGCCCTTGCTTTTGCCCCACTGTGTACAATAGGCTGTTAATCTGTTTGTGATGAGATTGTCCTTTCTGGCCTGTGATTGAAGGGCATTACAAAGTTTCCAGTCATGGCACTAAAGAAACAAAAGCTTTTCATAAAAAGAGTCAAAGGGACCAAGTCAATCAGCATCAGTCTGGGCGAAGAAGGTCAACTTAGGTCCAAGTTGCAGAATCACAGCAGTAGCAGCAGGCAGATTGCTGCTGCTCTCTACAGTGCTGAGTGGGGGTTCTTCAGAAAAATTGAGCCTCTCTGCTCAATATCCTGCTGACAGAGATCTTAACCTTCATGTTTTGTTGAGTCTGCCCTTGTGTCTTCAAGTCTTCCTGATAAACTCTCTACTACCCAAGTGCTATAAATAATAATGATCATTTAAAAACTTACTTAATTTTCCCTTTAAATCCTCTTAGACTGGAAATAATCAAAGCTACAGAATGTTTTATATAAGGGGAAGAAAATGAAAAAGACAATGCACATCATTTACTTGATTTAACAGTGTACACAATTTTCCCATGAATAAAATATCAACAGCTTATTGGCAAAAGTGAAGTAAATAAACCAGATATTTTATGCATGTGGCAATGATGCACAAATGTGAATCAAGGAAATTGAGTTTGTTTAATACAGTATGTAACTATGTATCAAGCTCACAATGTTAAGTATCTTTTCAAGCTGCTGAAGCTACTCTGGGATCTTCAACACTCCAAGCTTTATACTATGGTTAAAGGCCCAAGTTGAAAATCTGATTTTGCTCACTTTGGACCTGACCCTTGATGGGAATATGCATGCTCTTTTTGACTTTTCACCTCTTCTTAACTTTCCTGACGTTTACCTTCATTGTTTTTGTCATTTTGGACACATTTGACTGGTGCTGGTGAGAAGGGCATCCTCCTCTGGCAGTCCTTTCCTCCTGGTGGCTCCCACCCAAAAAGCACAGGTGTCTCTGTACTTATCCAGATGGCCTTGCTGCTGACTATGAAGCCCGGATATCAGACAAGCGGCGGTTTAGGTGTGGGTCACTCTTCTATTATATAATTACTCTTATTAAAGTTTGTTCTTATTTCATTAGGTGTGTACAGTTTTACAGTGTATAATAAACCTGTACACCATGCTGCCATTTTTCTCCATAGAGCTACACTGTGCTTCCACTAAATTATTATTTTATCACAAATGCCTTCCATATCGGACAAATTGTTTTAATAAAAGATCTCAAGATGCTTCCAGGTGAGTTAAAATTAGCAGAAGTGAGAGACATAAGGCACTAACCACTGAATGAAAATTCCAAGATGTCTAGTTCTGCACTCTAATATCAAATGCAAGACTGATTGCATGAATGAGATTTTCAAATTCGAACTTGGCTAATGGGTGATCATCGCCTGTCAAGGATTAGTTAGGAGTTCCTTATCAGTCATCTGATAGTTATCCATTTATACATATATCCTGTTAAACGTTGTGGGTAAATTGACCAGTCAGTGTAGATACATAAGTATATATGTGTGCTATATTGGCAAAATAATTTTTCAGGGTTTGGACGAGGTCCTTTACTTCTCGTCCAGCATCAGTGCCTGACCTCATAAATGTTTTACAGAATGAAACAGAAACTCTCCAAAATCTTGTGCAAAGCTCTCAGAGAGGACGCTGTTAAAGCCAAAGTGGGGACCAACTGTGTCCATGTGTTTAAATGCAATGTCTTTAAATTCCCTGTTAGCGTAATGATCAGGCATTCTAAATTCTTTTGTCCATATAATGTGATAAAATATATACAATTATTAGCCATACCATTAAAACCACCTGCCTAAAATGTACTGGCATATCAGTGTCTCTCTCGTCAAAGTCGTCCAGACCCTGGCCATATTTCCAGCTTCCAAAACATCAGTTAAGTGAACTGAGTGTTCACTTGCTGCCTAATATCTCACCTGCTGACTAATGCCTTTGTAACAGGACAACCAATGTTATTCACCAGTCAGTGGTTTTAATGTTGTCTGTGTGATCAGTCTGTAGGTGACAAATAATGACAGGAAATATTTGAAATGCTAGCAAAATGCCCCCACATAACATAGTGAAGACCCCTTCACTGTAGGAGTTTAGCTTTTGTGTATGAGTTGTACTGCAGTTGCAGACACAGTGTGATGATATCCTGACTGAATATTCTAAGGAAGATCTTCTTCTGTTGTCCTTACATATCATCCTAATGCACATTCAGCTTAGTCACTAAATGCCTGCTTTTCACCACAAATTCTAACCATAATTACTGTTTTCCTCCCCACAGATCTCAGTGTATATGTCACTTTTGTCACTGTTCTTACCGTTGTTACATAGGCACTAGCCAGAATAGTCTCAACCTCCTGACATCCAGTAATAAATAGTTTTAGATTTTTATCCACAATGAAGGTCCAGGGGTTCTTTTCAACATTTTAACATGTCACAGAGCATGGTAGGACATTAAGTGTTTTATTGTTATATGCAGTACACTCGTCTGGAAGTACTATACCTTTTTTTTATGCTTCAGAAATTGCCCACTGATAAAAAGCAAGAGCATAAATAACAAAAGAGGTCATTTAGAAACACTTGTTACACAAGCTAGAGGATAACTACTATCCTCTAGCTTGTGTAACAAGTGTTTCTAAGTCAATTAGCTGTACAAACATGCAGTCATTTTTCATGTATTTTTGTAGAAGACATACATTTGAAACCTCCTTTCTTCCTGTTCAAGTGCCCCGTCTCGCATTTCAATGAAAGTATTGATGTTTTTCTTATTGATGCAGTAAACCCATACCTCAGTCCACACCTCGAGAGCTCTTGGAGGAATAACACTTGGAGGGGAGCCTGCCTTGCCTTGGCACTTCACTTGATCTCTTAATCTTCCACCGGTTCTTAATTAATGTTTACCAAACACTAAGCTCTTTCTTTGTCACGTATCAGGTCTTGTGTCTATTCCCCTCTCCACTAGTCATTTCTGCATGACTGGTGTGAAATGCTATTAAGGGGGCCTCTATGAGCTCTGCAAAGATTTAAGTATCATTTTATTATAATGACAAATAAATGCCACCTCAGCTGAGAAATGACTGGAAATGTTCTCTCTCTGTTGATTCCACAGTTTCACATATGACTCAAACTGTGTTCTTTTGGCAGTGTTTTGTTGTGCATGGTGGCAGGGTTCCACCTCTAGAGGAGTTTCACTGCATCATGGTGTTAAAGGCTTGTCTGTTCTGGATGAAAATATAAGTTATCCTTTGAACAAGCCTCTGGTAAAGCCCACTGCCATGCATAGTTACAAAGTACAACAGAGTCTGTAATAGAGTATAGTAATATAGTAGAATAAATACATAAAGAGAAGCCTGCGAGCGAGACCATAACATAATCATTATTCTTACCTGTAGATCCAGTTCAGCATCCTCCAGGTGTGTTATTACTGGCAAACTGCAGACTCCGCTCCAGCCATGTTACTGCTCACTAAGGTAAACAAACAGAAGTGAGGGGGGTGATGGGAATGTTTATAGGCAAGCTGGTCTCATGGGAATTGCCTGTAAGGGTTACACTGAGGTACAGCAAGGAACAGTCTGGTACTGTGATGAGCCCAGGAAACCATTAGCATTGTTGATGCTTTCCTGTGTCAGTGAAAGCAAAGTCTCATTTTAAGTCTGTCTTAATCTGAAGCAAATATTCATCCTTGCTGTTGACTGAAAGCACATCCTTGGCTTGTTAGATTGAAACTGAATCAGTACCTACTGACCACCGAGTGTCAAACATGGATAAACTCCAGTTAAAGCATAGAGGGACTTTTAACTGAAATTGTGATTTAAAAGTTAGATTAAACCAGTTTTAAATAATGTGGCCTAGGTATTAAAGGACTTTAAAGTCAGTGATTTTAAACATTATACAGTTTCATTACCAGCTATGTTGGTAAATAGCTGCTAAAGTAATATTTTGGAGTCTTAAAAATAAAGATGCCATTGTGATGATGAGATTGGATGAAGAACTAAAAAAAGCTACAGAACGTAAAGGTTCTACACCAACGTTTAAACCCTCTTTGGAGGAATATACAGTTACATGCAAGTGCAAGTTGGAGCACCTAAGTTAACTTACATGCTTTGTTGATTTTCTGCAAATATCCTTTACATTAAACAAACTAATTTTTTGATAATTTTAGTGTACCATTTCTGTTGGATTTAGTTTGAGTTTATTTTCACTTCTTCACTTCATCCAGAAAATGTAATTTGACCAGAGGTGCACAAAGGTTTGGATATGACTGTATTTTGAGCACACAATACTTTATCGTCAGTGCCTGCTGAAAACAGCAGACGACACTATCGTTTCTGTGTTGATGATAATGCTTTTATCTGTGTAATACAAAGAATTGAACTGTGACAGCTTGGCCATGCTCAGGGCCACTGCAGTGTGTGTCTTAACTCAACCATCAACTCACATCTGCTCTCCGACATACCATTCACCATACTGCACAATTTAAACCCCAATGAACAAATATTACAGTGCATCTTTCCTAACCAATGCCCTGAAGGGGTTTGTGTGCATGTGTATGGGTGTGAATGTGTGCATGCAGTAAGTTACTAATGCATGATGATAGGTTTGCTCTGCAATTCCACCCGAGCGAGATGAAGAGCCCATCAGGGGCTTATTCACAGTCCGCGCTGATAGTTCAGCTGATTAAGAAGCAATCCGGCCTTTCCACAGCTGAAAGGACAGACACGCCTCTCCTTCACCCACTCTGTCTCTGGAGTAATCACACATTATACTGTATATCTAATATGGGTGCGGGAAGAGGCAGTAGAGCATCCAATATCTGTCCAATTTGACAATTTTTTCTTCATTTTTTGCTGTTAACTAAAAAAATAGATGAGGGCTTGAAATTGGTCTGAAAAGGCATTGGACAGAACAGATTTGGCCATGAACAGATTTCCCAATGGACAGATTCACTTGAATGTTGTTTGGATTCGGCATGGGTAAAGTGCAGCAATGGGTCATTCATAGATTGATTCATAATATCGGCAGTAGGACAGCAGATAATACAGAAAGCGAAACGACAGACCTTATTAGAAACATTAGATTGTGTAAAATGTTTCTGATGGACGTATATAGAGGAGCTAGAATTGAATGTCAAACTTCTTGAAATGCCAGTTTTATGTACTTCATCTTCACCTAATTCGATTTGACGCTGCCATTAACCTCCCTACAAGCCTGGCTGTGTATCTATTGCTGCATGCAGTAATCTAAAACAGCACACTGTCACTTATCAACTTGGGGTTGTCTATTTTTCTGAAGTGCATTTTAGCTCTAATTGAAAGCCAACTGTAGACATATTACTCACCAATACCTTCTTTTCATCGACAATTTTTTAGTTGCCTTTTTGGATATTTGTGTACATACTGGAAAGTATGAAATGCACCAGTATGCAAAAATGTTTTTGTCGCTGTTGGTGATGATGCTGTTGTTTTTGCCTTCTTTTCTTCACAATTTCTGTTTACCAAGTCCACCCACTACTTAGGCCTGGCACATGATGATACCAAGCTAAGGAGATGAATCTTTCCAGAGAAAAGGAAGGGCCACCCCTCTCGCCCAAGGGAAGCTGCCTTGGAGACTTGCTCACGAATGGTTGTGACGTCACCAGGGACCGAACAATAGAACAATCTCCCGGGACCCTTGAATAGCTTGTAAAAAGGGTGTTTAAACTTTTTTCCCAGAGTTTCTGGTGTATATTGATATGGACATAACACTTAATTAACCCTGTTTAATGGAACCACATTAATAGGGGAAAAGCATAAATGTAAGATTTCTGTGATCTGAACTAATCCTCTACATGTCCTCTAGACATATTTCATGCATGTGTTGAATGCACACCAAAAACAGAAATGAAGGCAACAGCAAAGGAACGCTTAATAATGGTAAGAAACCCCTCAAACAACAATGACTGCATCTAAAGAAATGCTTTTTTTATTAAAATGATTCTCATCAACCTAACCCTGTTACAAGCTATAAATAAAATCAGTATGGGCAGTTGGCCGGGATACTGGATACTGGATACTGGAGATTAATCACAGTTAATGGTTTGTAATCTCACTGACGAAAAATGCTCTTAGTGGATCCTAGATCATAGTACTGGTTATAAGAACTAAACAGCCCAATCACATTTAGCCAGGATGGAGAGACATATGCGTATGCGAATGACTTAAAATCCCCATTAGAAATAGGAAGAGCTTATCCTTTCAAGCAGGACTTTGATTGATTGAATCTTGGTCGAGATTTCTCAGTAAAAGCTAATTACCTGTCTGTAGTGATGAGATCATTAAAGTAACACTTCGATCTGGCCTTACTGGCAGAATTCACTAATCATCGCAGCATCTTTCTCGCAGTTCTAATCCATCGCAGTTCTCTCTCCCTCAATGCTCCTTTACTCCTCTTCTCTATAGCTGTAATTACTAGGCTGTCTACACATGTTTTGGCATCAGGGTAACATGATAACTGATAATAATTTAGCACCAATGTTACATGACAACTGATAATTAAGATGTAATTGTATATAAATAATAAAACAAAAATCATCAGCCACATCATTAAAACCACTAAGGGTTAATTAGTGAATGTCTTATGTCTTACAATGGAACTATTAATG
>JBBMFX010000017.1:11084276-11096143 GCA_037832545.1 Rhabdalestes septentrionalis
TTCCAGTGGAAGTCTCTTGGGCCTCTTCCAGGAGACCCCCCCCCCCCACACACACACACACACACACATACACCCATTCATTTATTTATTCCTCATTTCTTTCTGCAGCACTCCAGAAGTAAATGTGACTGGTGATCAGAACATTATGCATGTGAAAAAGGGCAAACACCTCCCACTTGTCAGGCTAATTTTCAATTTCTCAGCACTAATGCACTACGAGCGACCTTATCTTTGTGACTGCTGCTGCAAGAAATGTCAATGACATCTCATTCCACCCACGAGAATCAATCAGCTGCCACCTCAACAACTGCAGTGCCAAAAGACTGCACAACTTCCAGACTCTTAGCAAACTCCAGACTTTATTACTATGGAATTATCTTCCCATGTCCGACTTTGCAATGAATGTTACTACAGAGCTGAGCACCGGGGGTCAGTGGAAATGTGTAGAATGATGTTCAAAAGAACAGAGGGGACTTGCTAAGATGAAAACTGTCATACAACTGTGATATCAGTGCCATTTGCCAGGGGAAATGTGTGTGGTGAGCTCCAGTGAAGGGTACAGCATGAGAGAGTTCCACTGCAGAACTGTCATCTAAATGGATGTGAACGAGGGCTAATGATGTGTGTGGACTGGTTTGCAAACGTGACTCTAGAGTGAGGTGGAGTTTTGCAGTGGGCTGAATAATTGAAAGAGTGCTGCTATTCAAGAGCATATGCTGTCTTTTTTCTCTGACAATCAGATCTGCTCTTTTCATTAGCCCATTCACTGCCCCACAAACCGCTAAATAAAGACCCAATCAGTCTTGGGAGAAAGCATTCATACTGGTAGTTACGGAGACAGAGGGTACATATTTAAACATATACACATGCACATTATATCAAATGTATTACTAGTGACAAAAGCACTAATTCTGCAAGTCTCCTCTCTAAAAGCCAGAGAGAGACGATGATTCCTCATGTACCCTGCAGAGGTGAGTTATCTCTGTTTGACCATGTACCATTTCCTTATGGCCACAGTGTGATTCTGCATGCTAAAATAACTCAGCAGATCAGTAGATGACTGCTGGCCATCAATGCAATGTGCTGTTGTGCTCTTTTTATATCATTACAGTGTGAGATTGAGAGAGACAGAGAGAGGGAGACGCAGTAGATCACAGAGCACACAGACAGTGCAAGCCTCTATCTTCTTGCCCTTCTATGATGTTTTACAGCCTGTGGCTTTATAACAGCGAAGTAGAATATAGAATATAGCCTTCTCCCAGCATGATCATACATGCATTGGAAAAATTGCTATGAATATTTGTTTATTTAAAATAAAAAATAAAAAAGCTGGCTCACAATGCACCAAAACATCGAAAGATGGAAATGCAAAGATGCTTATGCATACGTACGCACGTAGTTCAGCAGTGACATTGGTATATAAACAGTGGCAAGATTACCAGTTTTTTCTACTGCAGTCCCCATTCAAACACTGCACCATTATTTTCAGACTACAGTGGCATTAATAAGAACATGCCCCATCCATCTCTTTCTCTCTCTGACATATCTCTCCATCATCTTTCATTGTCCATTGTCCATTATCCTAGCTCTCTCTCTCCATTCTTCTCTTTCTCCCTTTTTCCAAATATGTGCTTTTGAGCATTTTCTGGCATTGAGTCAATAGACCTGCGTCATTCAGATCAGTCCTAGAAAAGACCATAGGGAGGAAATTGTTTAAGTCAGCATAGTGCTTCACTTTGCCTGCTAATCCCCACACTCCCCTGAGAGCTGGTTGAAAGACATAAAGGATAAAATAAGTGGAAAAAAATGTGTTCCAAGCAATCAGTCTTTGTGTCCGCAGTGTAGTGTTGTTAAGCCCATATTTGTCAATGACCTTGAGGTCATTAGTATAGTTTTAGACACAGCAAGCATGTCCAGGTACTCTAAGCCATCTGCCCAACTGCTAATACTACGAAACGTACATCAACCATACTACGAGGGTTACTCAGCTCTTTCCCCGTCACACACAAGCCCGTCGCACACACTGAACACACAAATTCTGCTGTGTCCCAAATTGAAAGCTTTAATCTGCATAATCCTCCAAACTACGGTTCCCTGAATTTGGTCCT
Source organism: Rhabdalestes septentrionalis (assembly GCA_037832545.1). Lineage (NCBI taxonomy): Eukaryota > Metazoa > Chordata > Actinopteri > Characiformes > Alestidae > Rhabdalestes > Rhabdalestes septentrionalis. The sequence goes on from JBBMFX010000017.1 coordinate 11,086,385, forward strand.
TGAATGACTTTTGGTGAGCGAATAAAGCACCCCTCTGTCCACCAGACTAAAGTAAAAACAGTCAAGACAGTGGAGCATCCTTAATCAGGGTAGGCAGTGTACAGCCACTCAAACTGTCTTAGAATCTTGAACAAGCACATGGCCATCCCTCCACCTCTCCTGCCCCGAGAGTCTATTGAAACAGACTGAATCCCATCCCTGCTAACAGACGTGTTCTTTCTCCGTAATGGAGAGTAATAGACAGACCCTGCCAAGGGGGATATGAAGGGATGAGAAACGAATGGGAAGAGAAAATAAGAGCAAGTTGATGCTGAAATCATGCATGCCTCTTTGCAACTGATGTATTTCCCTGTCTCTGTTCAATTACCCAAAGGGAACACTAAGCTCATCCCAGCTTTCACTGTCTGTGGCATCACATTAACATGCTTGTGCAATTAACAATCACAACAAAGAAACATGCCAATATTAAAAGGACATGCTTAAAAGAAAGTGCACACACAATTTGGTGCGACTCTTCTTCAGCACTTCTTCACACAGTTGATGGACAGGAATGGAGGAGGAATGTGCCTTTCCTCAGACAGTATAACTGCATGGTGGTGTAGTGTTAGGTCTAGCAAAGAGCATGGCTGTGCTCTGCTGGGCTGCAGAATTGCATTATGATGAGTAATTGTTTGTGTGCGTGTGTGTGTGCATGTGTGTGTGTGTGTATTAGGGGTGTGCAGAGCGGTCGTTATTTGTATCTGTATTTGTATTTTTTGAAAGGGGAAAAGTATTTGTATTTGTATTTGTATTCGAGTAAAATTTATAATGAAACACGCTTGTGCCGGCGCCAGAGTGGACCAACTGGGTAGCCATCTACATGACCATCACTATGAAACACAATGTACTTAAAATATGCTTCAGTCTACCTTAATTTACCCCTGAAAATATGCCAAACACCTGAATTTGAATTAAGGTGCCATTAATTTGTAAACCATTCCCTTAATTTGACCTTAAAAGTGGATTTAAGGTATGAGTGTAAACCCCCTTAATCCTAAACATAAGACATTTTCGTCTGGAGGCTCAGTTATTTAAGGGGCAAATAAAAAAAATAAGGGAAGAATTCAGTAGTTTTACCTCTTAATCAGACTTAATCTGTGCACTTTTCCACTTAATTTTCCATACTTTCCTGAAAATTAAGGAAAAAATTAAGGTTATATTAAGGGGTTTTATTTCGTAGTGCATGGGTCGGCATTTTCGGACGTGAACCGGGGGGTGGTGGGTTTATGGTTTTTGCTGCTTGCTGGCTGATTTTTTCGTTCCCCCTTAAATGCTGCTCTCCAGGCTGCAACAGCGCCATTTCGCCTGTAGGGGGGAATATACAGTGGTTAAAGAAATGGCTATATTGCCGCCTGGAGAGCAGCTTTTAAGGTGGAACCAATATTTCGAATGGGGGTGGGGTGGGGGTGGGGGGGTGTTAAATCGCTATGGGGGGCGATGCCTTCTAATGCCCCCCTTGGCGCCGGCACTGGAAAGGAGTATCTATTCCCGACCGCGAGCCTGTGACGTGTACCGGGGGGCGTGGTTTCCCGAATACAAATATTTTTGAAAGTATTTGTCCGAATATGGTTTTCGTAAAAAACACATTATTTGTGCCTATCCGAATACTGTATTTGTATTTGACTCCACCCCTAGTGTGTATGTGTATGGGACTTTGCACGTGTTTATGTGTGTGTACTGCCTGGATGCGGTGCTGCAAGGCTCTGTCTGCTGAGGAAAGCAGACCTCAGCTTTGAGGCTGATACAGCTGACTGGGCTCTAACACATTATGCCTAGACACACTGCGCCCTCTTGCATCCACTTACACACATTCCTCACATTTTCATACAACTACACAAGGCAGACAAATCAGCCTGCGAAGCACAGAAGACTCGCAGCAGCCTCAGACACCTGCCAGAAAGCAGGACCAGTAACTTTTGGCTCAGTACAGTCAGTCGGTGCTCACACCTGCCTGAACAGACCTGCTGGAATGAGACGTCCATTTCAGTGTGCCCTTAAGGACACGGTCCGGTAAATTCTGTCAGCAAAGTTATTTCCTTAGCTCAGCAGCAGCTGGTCAATGGTTCTGGCTTCTCCATGTGCCAGCCCAACTATTCATACTACAGAATATCCCTATGCTTTTAGTATGCTGTTATCTATGTCTGGAACTACCATTCACATCAATATTTTTTGTACAAACATAATGTATTTATTCCTGAGAGTATGTGTAATCTTTACAGATTCCTAGCTTCTCTTGATTTCCTTTATTTGCATTAAAATTGGCTTTGTATCATTGAAAACTGATTGATAACTTCTGAATGTTAGTATATATACACACGACAAAAAAAGTGTTCTAGTGTAAACAGATTTTTATGTAAGCTTAAAAAATATATATTTGTAAATAATTTTAAATATTTTGTTAATGCAAAATATTAAAGCAGCAATATTATCCTTTTTTGTTCAAATTTAATTTTTACAGTGCATATATTCAGACTTCCTACAGTACACGGGAAGTCTGGTATTTCCTACATATCCAGAATGTCCCTAGAGTGCAAAGTGTTGTTTGGTCAAGCAGCACTTCTACAGCACTTAAGCCCAGAGAGGCACAGACACTGAACAGGCCCCGGATACCTCCCTGTCTGACCATAAACACCTTAGTGGAAAAAAGAAGTGAGAAATTACAGGATGGGTTTAGGTGTGTGTAGAGTGGCAATAAAATGAGGGTCAGAGCGATAGGGAAATTGTGTTTACCAGTATGTGGCTGTATGTGTACACAGAACTCAAAAATGAGAAACAGAGCAAAGAGGTGAGACGGAGAGGAGAGACACTCACCTTCACGCTAAGTGAGGAATTGAAATAAACTCGTTTATGTCAGTGTCTGTTACTCATGTCAAATGAACATGCAAAAATTCAAAGGGGGATAAAATCAGGTGACATTAAAATGCACCCTTAATTCTGTGAGACTGGTAATTTTGTCCTGGGACCGCTGATGGATGATGCTATTTACTTCAGAGCGTGCATTCAGTGAATGAATAATAAGTGTGTGGGATGAAAATATGTCTAGCAGTGTCCTACAGTCCACCAAACCAGCCGCCTGGACTCTTTAAGATAAACTCCAAATTGGCTAATGAGGCACCAAATGCCTCTGTGCCCCCAAATAGCTGCTGTCTGTGAGAAAGAATGCTGCCTTGGAGTTCCTACAATGTGGAGACATGGCAGGACGACGTCAGATCATGTGCCTGAACGTTTGCTTATGTTTATGTTCAAACTAAAGAACAGCACAAAGCAATGCCTGGAGCTGACATCGTGATCATGTTGCAAAAGTTACAAAACATCAAAAGCAGTACTGTTCTTTCAAATTCAAAAGAGAGTGTATCAGTAGGGATGCAAGATCAGAATCTGCATTTATGTCTTAACATGAAACCAGCCAATTTATTATCATTATTTTGGCCAGGAAACAATACAATCTGCATAAAACTGCATCAGAATGCTGCCACTACACTAAAGTCTATTATAATTTCTGTGCATGCGCCATTTTCTAAATTTTTACTTCTGATGCAGTATTTTGTTTGAATTCATATTATTAGACTATGCCACTGATTTCTCATTTAAGAATTTTAAGAAGGCCCTGGGTTTGATTTCTGTGCGGGGAGGCTTGGGGTCCTTTTGTGTGCAGTTTGCATGATCTCCCTGGGTCTGTGTGGGTTTCTGGTGGGAACTCTGGTTTCCTCCCACAGCCCAGAAACATGCACAGAATCCAAACTGGAGATGCTAAACTGCCTCTAGGTGTAAATTCATTTGTCTTTGTGTCTCCCCTGCAACAGACTGGCAATGTTTCTCCATTTTTCATCTAATGTTTGCTGGGGTAGATAAATGGTTCAAAGAATGAATGTTTGGCAAATAAACAGTACAGGAAATGTTCATCCCTAGTTATTAGTGCAGACTTTCTGCCCAGCCTATGTGCAAAAGCTCCACATAATTGTAATGATTTCTACTCCACTATTCATATATTCATATACATGTATTCATTTATTTATATTTCTCCCCATTCAATTTTGGACTTTTAAGTTACAGGTTAAATCAACCAAATAGGCTACTCCCACTGTACTGCCCTGTGGTCTGTTATTTTACACAATGTGTCATATGTTTGTCCAAGCTCTGATGGGTCGTCTGTTTGCTCCTTTCGTTTACAGGACCTCAAGCCCTGCTGGTTTCTGTGAGATACGTGTTTTTCCTGGTTAAGCTTAACAATGTCAGATGGCTGACTTCAGAACATTAATTGAAATTCATTTCATGTTTACTAGTTTCAGTACATTAATTGGCATTCGACTCACGAGGGGGGGATATATTTTTAATTAAATACATCCCACACACATACACCCACACACTTTAGCAGCACTACTAAGTATAGTATGCGTGTTCCTAGATTGAAAGAGGGAGCACATGCAGGACGCTCCTGGCATGCTAACGCTGTCGGCTTGGAGTCCTCTTTGCAGCACTTCAAACGGGGCAGAATTTACATCCACAGCCAGAGAAAGGAGAGGAGAAGGGGGAGTATCAGAAAGAGTATTGAAAAGAAGAAGAGGAGAAATATAAGGTGAGAACAAAGGGAAACCATGGGTCACTGAAGAGAAGATCCTCCAAGAGATCATAGGCTAAAGAGCAATTATGCTACAGAATATGAAATGAGAAGACAAATGAAGACAAAATAAAAATGGATAAAAATAAGCAAAGAGTATCAAATCAGGAAGTGGTGGGGTAAGACAGGCAAGAAGCAAACATGAAAGGAAAAAAAAAACAAAAAGAAGGATGGAATAGAGAAAACAATCCTCTTGTAAAAGGTCATTCCACTACTGCTGATTGCTCCTCGTCTATCTCACCTAAGCCACATATGTCATGCATACAGATTTTAGAACAATCCCGCAGGAAGGCCCTTTAAGCCCTAACACCTTATCTGTGAGGCTCAGGACAAACCAACCCAGCCTCTGCGCAGGTGTGCCACACTATTTCTGTCTTTGAGTGTTTAAAGTTTGAACAGCACTGCAGACTCTGGCTGCCCTATGCGAGCTTTTCAAATGGCTTTGATTAATGCCCAGGGAAGTCATTAAAGAGCAAATATAATCCTATTCAAAGCACAGCTACATCTGAATAGAAAAAGAAGAAAGCAATGCCCCACTCTGTCCTGCTGCTGAGAACACATTTTCTGATGGTTCTCCTCTTATCGCTACTCATGAATCACTGCACCTGAAGCTACTTTGCCATGAAAAAGAATAAAAGCTAACCAACACTATACCAAACACACCTGCCGACATCAGCATGACTCCCATGGTGAAGCTCCTGATTAAAATTGTAAGATGGACTCGAAAACAAAGGCAATATCTGCTCTTGAATGCTCTTATAAGACTGAACCAAATTGACAATTGTCAAGCATTGAAAGCAATGCAAAAATGCAATGCCACATCTAAACAAGCTGCACATACACTGAATCCTTCATCCAAAGGTCCTTGGAGCCCATGGTCATATTAAAGTGCATGCTGGACTCTTTGCATGTCTTTTGGACTGTTTGGATCTGAGCTATGAAAGGCACTCTAATAAGCCTGCGTCCTGTTTGGCTTGATTCGGCATATTTATCTTTCAGCTCATAGTGGGTTTACAAAGTCAGGCATCCGTTTATACCCTGTAGATGGACATTTGTTTGCTTTACTCTGGGGATTTGCTAACTCTTCTTCAAAGACCTGCCATAGAACCAGGACTGGTCCATTTAATTATATGCATGTAAACATGCAGACTACAGTAGAATAGCTTTTTTGGCACAGCAGGATCTACTGTCCCTGCACACAAAGAGAACAAAGGAGGGGTCAGGTATAAGGCAGCCTATTGCACTAAAAGTGGACCTGTGCTCATTAACACACACACACACACACACACACACACACACACACACACACACACAAACACACACAAGGCAGAAAGAGATAGGTAAACAGAGCAGGGCTGTCAAAATTACTTGACTAAAATTAATTGAGTTTGCTTAATGACTAATAAACAGAGTAGATGGTTCATATAAAGTCACTTCTAGCAGTCTATACATTCTCCAGGTGGGGGAGCTATTAGTAGTCATATTGTTTTTGAGCCTCACTAAAAGAGAGAAAACCCAGACCAGCAGGAGCTGACAAACATCCTTATGCAAAATAACTGGTCGAGGAATCAGTAATATAATTGATGGCAAAACTCAAAAACAGAGATGTATGAGACGCTAGTTTTGCTAGGCCTGAATCCTTATATTAGTGGCAAAGACAAATGCTTATAAACCAAAGACTAAATGTTACACTCATGCTGGTCCCTAGAATACCTGGACAGATGGACAGCTGGTAACATTGAAAATGAGAAAGTGCCTTGCTATATATACAAAACTCATATAAACACAAGACCACTGGGCATAGGAAAGAAGTGTTCTGCGGATTAAGCATTCATGCTGTAAAATATGCCCATGAGTTAAAAAACCCAAAAAACTCACAGCTGCATGGCTGTCGTGACCTCTGCTGGTCTGTTCTCCCTAGGAGCCAGTCAGGCTAAGTGAATAAGTTATGCGAGTTAGATGTGTGTGTGTGTGTGTGCACAAGGTCTGAAAGACTGCATGGTAATTTAGCAGCGGAAAAGGCCTGGGTTCTTCCAGCAGACATGCTGCGTGCCCACTGACATTCTGGAGGTCTTGCAGGAGCCACTTTATTATGCGCTGTGTGTGTTTGCTGACACTGTGGATACCTCGCTGGGCCAGTTCATTACTCGTTGGGTATTTACCGACATAGGGGAGTTCTGCCTTCATTATTTCTCTCTGGGACTGAAACATATACGGACACAGACATGAGCACAATTGCAACCGAGTCCACTTACATTCTACACATGGCAATACATATGCATACTAAGAAAGTTCTGAGAACTGTATGCAAACCAGTAGTTAACACTGTATTAAAGAATGTATGAATCCCACTTTCTGTGTCATATTTATTAATTAAATATTATTACATAGATATTCATTTCAAACATTTTTCACACCAAAACCTAGTTCTAAAGCCAGTTTTAAGATCTGACCACAGCAGAGGTTCCCAGTTATTAGAATAGCCCTATCTCCCCCAGTCTAGTGTTGTCCCCCAGTCAATCACAGCCAGGCTGGGTGGTAGGATTAAATGTGTGCAATGAAACATCAAAATATGCAGATCAGGGGTACCCCAGGACCACTGCGTTATTTGATATGTCCTCCACTTGAACCCAGCACCTTTGTAATCCTGTGAGCACACACTCACCCTATTTTCCTCCTCTCGCAGGTCAGGCATGGTGCTGATGCACAGGCTGATCACAGTCACTGCCACCATAAGTACGGACAGGCAGGCGAACATCTTCCCTGGCAGGCCTGACTGCGGGTTCTCCACCATGTCTCGTAGGCGGTTCATGAATCTGCGGTAGCGTGTCTCCTCCACTGGTGGGCGGAGCTGCATGCTTCGGCGCCGACGCTCCTCCTCCTGACGCTCGTGCTCGGCCATCTCCTCTAGGCGCGTGTACATCTTCCGTTTACAACAACGCTCCATATAGGCCATCTCCACGCCCCAGTAGGTTAGCTCATCGTGCAGTGAGAGAACACACATCTCTCGCAGCATGCGCAGCTTTCCTGCTGCTAGGAAGTTGAGGATGACACGGAAGGCGCTGGGACTTCGGTCAAAGAAGAACTCACGTCGCGTCTCGTCATAGTCGTCGCATACACCAGCAATCTCTTCCGGGCTGCTGCACATACGTAGGCGGCCCAGCCGTGTCAAGGGGAACTGCTCCAGCGTGCTCCATGGGAAGGTGTAGCGATTGCCACCCACATTGATGAGGGCTTGCAGGCCGTGGTCCACAGATAACAGGTCCTCCGGCCGGCGGAGGAAGTGGGCCCGCTGGTAATACACACCCTTGATAGTTTCAGTCTCTGGAATCTCGGTGAAGATGCGATCCAGGCTGCTGTCATCACTGACAGAGAGATTGCTGAAGTCATGGTTGGCATTACTGATGATGGGCATGGTGGCATCAGAAGAGGAAGCTGGTCAAAGACGTTAAGCCTTTGTCTGAGAGGCCTGGGAGGTGGGAACTGCAGCCTTCATTCAAAGCACAGCACAGAAGATCCCTTATGATATGATACGAAACTCATAGCGGTGCCAAGCACTCACCCTTCTGAGTCCCTGCAGGAGACAGTTGGGAAAACCAATTAAGGCCAGAAAAGATTAAACTGTATTTGCATAAAAATAATGAATTGCTATTATATTAGCAATGAACACTCCATTTGACGCAGATAGAAATGCCAACTGCAAAAGTCAACACCTCAAAATATCTTTCAGTCTGGTTACATGGTTTCACAGATTTGAATATTACACTGCTTAACTACAGGACAAGACAAATAGAAGGGAAAACTTTAACAAAAGGTATCTTACGTAGTTAGTATGTACCTCCTTAGTGAGTTTCATTAAATTTGAGGATTAAGGAGCATCAACTGCTGACCATGGTGTTCAACAAAACATAATCTCTTTAGAAAAACATTGCCAATAGGCTGGGATGAGCAGATGAACCTAATGTCACAACCAATGTCAAGAGTTATAAACTCTTGAAGACTATAAACCCCCTCTCTAGCAGTCTGAGGATCAGTGGATGGTGGAAGCACCATCCAATATCTTCAGTAGGAGTTGAAGTGGTGAATCAGAACTAATCATCCAACATCAATGTCTGTCCTCATTGATTTTGTGGCTGAATGTAAATCCTCACAGCAACGTTCCAACATCAACAACATCCCAGAAGAGTTACTGCTGCAGCACTAGGGGTGACATGCTATTAATACTCTTGATTACAGAGGAAACATTAGATGTTATATATATGGTTAAATATATCCAATTTTTTTCTTACATCTAATATAATGCACTGGCTGAAAAAAAAACAGTGCTGCCATATATTACAGCAAAAATTATGAATATGATGATTTTCATTCAGCTTTTCATATAATGTTGTAGAAGAGTAAAATGCAACAAACACATCCATGTTACAGTTGTACTTGAAAACTGTCTCAGACTTACTGTTCTTTCATAGACTGACTGTATATTTATTCTGATGCGCACAATTACACACCAGTATTATGTGTTTATTCTGCTGATGCAACATTTGCACAATTTTAATGTTAAAAAGTACTAAATTGCACATTAATTTTTACTTCCATTTTAGAGCTAATAACTATAGCTTATTTATAAATGTGTATTTAGTGTCTTTTTTACTCTGGAGCAAAGCTGTATAGTCTCAGTGTATACATGTAAATAGCTGACATGACAAAAATTACTTTGAGTTTCTGGCATCTATAGCATATATTAAAAAAACATCTTTGGACATACTCTGATCATTTATTATGGCTCCATAGTGTCTACCCTCTTTTGGGCAGTTGGACTAAAATGTTTGAAGAGAAGGTGAAATTTTATGCATGTCTGAACAATGTCTGTCCCTCTTTTTCAGTTTAATTAGAAAATAAGTAAAAATTATCACATGCCATTAGGGACGTATGTGCTGCGACAGAGAAAGGGGGGTGAGGGGCAGAGAAAGAAATAATGTGTGTATGTATGTGTGTGTGTGTGTGAGAGAGAGAGAGAGAGAGAGAGAGAGAGAAAAAGAGATAGCGAGAAAGAGCGAGAGAGAGAGAGAGAGAGAGAGAGAGGGAGAGAGAAAGAACCAGAG
>JBBMFX010000017.1:11101744-11134719 GCA_037832545.1 Rhabdalestes septentrionalis
AATAATTGAATCTTCTTAATTTAATTAAATTGCAGTCACTTGTGTGAGTCTAAACCTGCAGCTCAACTATAATCAAAGTAAAGAAACAAATAAAATTTTCACAAACAAATCTTTCATTTGACAACACAAACACTGCACATATCGTAGGAACGGTATAACTTTTTTGTTGCGGTTTTGATACCTTGACATTTTAAAACTGCGGTATACCTTGAAACCGGTTATCGTTCCATGTCTAAATGCAAATCACCTCATGAATATTTAAGCCCCCGGTGTGAACCTGAAAAAAGCATCATGGTAGCCGAAGGGAAAAGTAAGAAGAGAAATTTATCTGAGGCCGAAATAGATGTGCTCATGGGGGAAGTTAAAAACTGAAAAACATTTTGTTTGCTGGTCACAGTAGAGTGGTGACAAACAAAAAAAAAGCAGCTGTAAACGAAGTGAGTGCTGCCAACAGGACGGTGCCCGAAATTTAAAAAATTGGTCAGATGAATCTGATGCATCTAAACTTCGGCACCTACATTTCAGCTGGCTGATAGCACGCTCAACAACAGTGCGCGCACGAGCGTGAGCGGCGTCATAGTGATGTTCCTCTGCGCTCTGGGAGTTTAAAAAGGGGGTGAGGACCCAGAACTGCAGAGGGTAGCCACTGTCACCTGCATTTCATAAAATACAAGATTCAATACATGTACACTGAATAGTTAGGAATTACACAATGTATTTTTTTAAGCTTACCAAGAAGCCAGCCATCGTGCTCCCTTCACTGCTGTGTTCCAGGATAAAGGAGTTATCAGGTTATCGTGCAACCACGCTTGTCAGGACCATGTCAGCATCGCAGATAACTTGCAGGTTAATCGAATGCACATGTTTTCTATTTACAAAAATGAATTTGTTTTCATATGGAGCCCTTATTGCCTGTATTTGTACCAGGATTGCGCGGTTCGTCTCTCTAACATTGGACCCAGTTCAGCACAAAGCTCCAAAAGCACACATCTAGGTATCTAGACACACAAGGAATTATTATAAATGTTCTAATATATTAACTCTCTTACTGTAATTTTTGCTCATACTGTAATTATTGCCCCTTTGCACATTTCCTTCATTTGCAAATGCACAATATTATCCAAATCAGCACGTCACACTTATTATTCTTGGTTTTTTTTACACACTTTTGTTCTAATTTTGTTTTGTTCAAAACCTAAATTGCTTAACCTTACCTCGGTGTGTGTGTGTGGAAAGCAAAGAAAGAAATTCATTGCACAAAAAATGTAATCTGTACTGTACACATGACTGAAAACGTTTTGATTCTTGGAAACTCTTCACTCGCGGTCACATTTTTTTCTTCCTAAATGTGTGTACGCATGGGTCCGAGTTTGCGCACATTCTGCCATCAAGTTTTTTTCTATAGGTCACTACTTGTGCGTAAAAAGAGACGTACGCATATTTTAGGTCTGTTTTGTGCGTACGCAACAGTTATAAATGAGACCCCAGGTCTGGTATTTTAAAATATGGTTATCATATTCAAAGGAGGTCATGAGAATAAAAGTAAAATAAAGACAGTAAAATGACAATTAGGCAATACAAACCAAATAAACACTGTAAATAAAGGAAATAAGAATGTACACAAAGAGGTAGATTTTTTACTGTCAGATAGATTTAAAAAGGAAATGAATGTGCAGCCACGTATGCTTTGAGGCAAGGAGTTTCAGAGCTTAGAGCCATTGCACTAAAGGACCTGGGACGGCAGGATAGAGCCTTGTTTGAGAAACAACCAACAGTGCTTTGGACCTGAGCACATGTAGTGGGATGTGTAGATGAAGGCGCCGAGCTAGGTATGAATAACCAGACTGTGGCTTAAAGGTGTTGTGTACGTGAGGTGTAGGCAAGATAACTAATATAGGACTCTGACAGACAAATTTTAAATGTAGTCGATTTGAGAAATGTACAGGGAGGGGAGTTAGAGGGGTAATCCAGCTGAGAAGTATGGACCAGTGTTTCATCATCTTTTAATTGGAGTGCAAGATTGCTACAGAAGTTAAGGGAATAAATGATGGTCTGTGGGTTCAACAGACTGTGCAAACTGACCCGAGCAGCAAACTTGAATGATTTGACCACTTCAACAGTGAAAGTGGACCATTACAATTTTGTCAATGCTACATTGAGGCAGATGGTGCCCTGGTGCCCCTGGATCAGACGGTCCTGTGTTTGAATCCTAGGTCTGTCATTGACACCACTGAGGTATCCTTGAGCAAGATAGCACCCCCACACCCTGCTCTCTGGGCACTCGCACTGCTAAATAACTGAACAAACAATAAAAAACATAACTGTGCTGTCCAGAGGTGAAAAAAATATTGAATATTTCTTAAAAATATTTAAGAAAAGTGTTTTATTCCTTTGCTGAAGTGTTATAGACAACAATTAATTCTTGCTATTTCTTTTAAAAATCATCACTTTTGATGTACAAGTAATTCTGGACAATACCTTATTCATGCAATTCAGTTCTCAGCTATTCTAAAATTCTGCAGCGTGTTACAGGTTAGCCTTCACTACCCAAATGCATCAGCAATTATTGGGTGCCTAATATTGGGTCACTCATTCACCAATTGTTTTTCTTTGGATCACTTTTGGTAAGTACTGACCACTGTCTAGCTCACAAGACCTAGATTCTGATGCTCTGACCAATTTGTATAGCCACCACAATTTGTCAAAGTTGCCCAGGCCTTCGGCTTACTCACTAGGGGCTCGGACATGGACTCTGTAAAGCTGCTTTGTGACAACCTGGTTGTAAAAAGCTCTATATAAATCGAATTGAATTGAATTGAATAGATACATTTCAAGAATGTCCTGTTTACTTGCTGCCTAATATGTCCCTCTAGTGCCACTGTACAGTGATAATCAGTAGTATTTTACTTCATCTACAAATGTCTTCAGGATGAATATAATATCCCATCCATGTGTATCTAAAATGCATGATATTTATTTGTTATTTTTGTTTCATTATTAATGATTAGAAACCCATGATGCTAGCATATTAGAATCATTTTGTACAACCACAATTGATTTCATAACACTCAAAACACTGACTGTGAACTTTTCAGTTGCAGTGTACGTGGTAGACTTGTCAGTACTCCCACTCTTCCCGCCAGGCAGTACCTTCGGACCATGACAGTGTGAGAGGTGGAGAGTCTGCTCTTCAGCCCGCCATCTTGATGCTCTACTCGTCCGTAATCTCTCTGTCCACTCCTTCCTTGCTATCTGAAAAGAGCAGAAAAGAGCAGGGCAGACTGGACAGGTCCAATCAGCACGAGCGTCACTCTGCTCCCCAAAATACCCTGGTCTGTCAGCACACTATGGCCAGAGAGAGGAATATGCTTGAAAAGGCCAAAGGCCCAATGTTGGAGATGACAGTTCAGAGAAAGCACCCTAGTTGAAATGGATGGCTTATACTCTTCTCATTGAGTCAGTATTAGTGGAACCCTCTTTTTAAGTCCTGCAGGAGATGAATCAGCTAAATCTACACAAAAAGCATACTGGCCCAGGCATGAGCATGCATACACCTCTTAATTAAATACACCCTCATGCAAACAATAATTAACACATTCCCTAACACCATTAAAATGATTCCTGGTCTTCAAATGAATCACTCTCACACCCGGCATGAGGCTGTTATCAAATCCTCACCACTGCCAAGACCCCCACAAACATCCTCACTCTCATTACCTAGCGGCAAAAGTACCATTTCAATAATTAAAAGCTGTCAGCAATTATCGATTTAAATTTTAGGTGAGGACTTATTCCCTCTGATACATAAACACATGCCCAGTGTTACACTGCCTTGTACTATTAATTATTCATCCGAAGCAGAACTCAATATTATTGCCAGGCAGTATTGGCTTCCGAGACAGAGTTAATAGAACTCTGACTCGCTCTTCTCTCTTTTTTCCCCCCTCTCAGACGTGCTGTTTATATCATGACCATTGATGCTGTGCACACACAAACACATACACACACTAGTGTGGAAAAAATGACTGACGCCTCTGAATATAGCAGAGCTGCCCAACTGTTACATCAGATCTACAGTTGGACCTGCAGCTGTTGTTATGACTGATGGAGGTATGGAGCGGCCTAGTGTTTTTAATTATCGAGAAATGGATTTTGCACTGAAATATACTCTCCTTTCATTATACTCTCCAGGGCCAGTTTAACAGATGTGAAACATGAATGCTTTTAATTCCTGTTTTTGGTATAAACATGCCAAATACCTGGGCGCACAAGCAGTGTAAGCACACAGAATTTAGACAACAATGGTTGTTCGGCTCAGAGACCCCTGGCACTAGTTCTAGGGCTTCCTGTGGATGATACAGATATCTTCATGATACGACTGTCCTCAGAATTGATAAAATATCCCTCCATTTATTCAGTCTATCCATCCATGTGTATATGAAATACATGATTTTTATTTGTTATTTTCATTGTTATTCATTATTAATGATTAGAAACACTTGATACTCTATACTCACACATTAGAATCATTTTGCACACACACACACACACACAGACTTTATGACAACTGACCATATTTGAAATAAACCTTTATAAATCTTATCTCTGCAAATTGGAGATGCAAATTGCCCTTAGAGGTGTGTGTGTGTGTGTTTGTGTGTTTGTGTGTCTCCCTTATGATTGGCAGCCTGTTGGGGGTGCTTCTGATTGCTGGTGCCCTGATTGTTTGCAGCACCTCCATCAACCCGAGTTAGAATAAGCCATAAATAACCGAATAAATGAATGAGTGGTCCAAAGTGAACTAAAATAAATGATAACATTTATTTGTTACTTGTTATGATAACATTTGTTCATAGTTCAACGTTGTTAATTTAATCATTGCAGTGAAATAAAAAAGACCATGCAGATTACTTTCTTGGCCGACTACAACTCTCATTTTAACCACTTATACTGTTCTGCTGAATTTACTATAGAAACCTGCAGAATCCTGAGCTGTAGAAGATATGTGAAAAAAAAACATAATGAGGATTTAAGGATAACTCCCTAATCTTGAATTAGTGAGTGTAATTGACATGTAATACGATCTTTGGTAAATATTTCAGTTAATCTGGGCTCTGATTGGCTCAGCATGGTGTTAGGTCCAGGCTGTGAGCTAATTCAGCATTCAGCGTACAGATTAGTACTACTCTTTGAGGTGGATGCCAGAGCCAGGCAGCTAGATTAAAATGCCTCCAATGGGATACTCAGCCAATACACACATGGGCACCACACACAAACACACACACACCCCTCCAGGGTACAGATGAACAGCAGCTCCTCAGTATTCCTCCTAATCACATACAGGTCAAAGTCGTACAGCCTCCCTGTTCTCCTTTCATCATGGGGATCTCTCTCCTCCTCTGCCTTTAATCACACACACACACACACACACACACACACACACAATACAAATGGAAGAACATGAGCTTCTGCAAACATGCATATACAACTCGAACTCCCACAGTAGTCCGGCTGTGAGGACATTAATGAATTCCTATCCTTCAACATGAAATGGGACGTAAATTTATGAAGACCTAATAAAAAGTGAAAGGAGACGAAAGAACTGGAGAGGTGAAGAAAAATGACAAATGGCAGAAACACATGTAACACACATATTTCCACCCAAAGCATTGCCACTGGCTCCTGGTGCACAGCGCACCGAGCAGGGAGGTGAGTCACCCAACCAAAGTTGGAAACACACACACACACACACACACACAAACACAAATGCACCGCCACTCTCAGTACCACAGAGTCCATCCTGTAGCAGGATTTAGTTTGTGTTGTTATGTGTAGAGGGTCTTGCAATTTTGATAGAAGCAACAACAGATGAACAATTAAAGTTGGTATGTTCTGCAGATTTAGTTGATAAATTGTGTGCATATGTACAATTTGTGATACCCTTTGTAATTTTCTTCATATTTGCATTCTGATTCTATCCTGTAAAGTCCAATGCACCGACCACTTGGCTGATGTAATATACCCACTGATTCTAAACCAGTCATTGTCTCACTAAATACTTAACACTAGCTTACTTAATTTTCACCAGAAAAAAAATACATGGGCTAAGCACGTTTGTAACTCAGGCCTTCTGGATGTGCATGCTTGAACCACATAGCTCAGTGTTTTCTTGAAAACTGCATTCTGAAGGGATGTGAAGCACCGAGAGGAAGCAGATAAAAGGGTAGTTAAATTAACACTTGATTTGCATTAATATGTAAATGTATGGGAAACCTAAAGCCTTTCTTATGGCGATCTAACACAGAGTTGATGCAGTACTGTATGTGCCTTACAGCCTATATTATGCACAGCTTCAGCAGGGCTAAGATTTATGACTGGATTAAACCATGCCTTCAAATCTCTAATGCTGCATTATAATTAATGACCTAAATGCACCAGCATTTCTCACCTGGTATAACATATATGCTTACAGAAATCATTTGGATATTGCTGATGTCTTTCAAAAATGAGGTTTCAAAGCATTTTGGTTATTTATATCCTGTAGTTTCTGGATTGTTGTTCATTACCATGTGCCTTAGGAGAGGTAAAATGCTGATTAAAGGACATAGCTGTTGAAATCTAATGTCTTTGGCTACTCTTTAACTGAAACAGAAGAAAAAATGGCATTTTATCATTTAACCAAATCCATGTGCGCCACATTGAAAAGTAGTGATCAGTATTTGTGTGTGTGTGTGTGTGTGAGTGTGTGTTTGCTTGTGTGTATGCACCTGTGCCATCATCAGAATCTCACAGCCTTACAGCACAGTAGACATCCCCCAAAAACAGCAAAAATATGGCCTTACTCAGGGCAAACATGAACGAAATAGCCAAACTGAAACTGATCAGTGACTGATGAGTTTACTTTTCAGCCAGTTCAAAAATGTAAAATGAAAATGAGACATACTGTATGTTTGACTCTATAGTTATGAATAAAGACACATGAAATGAATTTCTTCAAGCCGCCACACATCCTGTACAAACATATTAATTTATAATTGAGGTTGAGAGAGCACTTCTTCCTTGGTTGTGCTTTAGTCTTTCATCCATGGGCAGTTCTGAGCATTGGGCAGAGTAAAGTGAATAAATGAGATATGACTCGAATGCGAAGCATCCAATCTCATGGGGGAAACCCGAGAGGCAGGCGGCCGAGCATCGCTCCATCCATTGCTGATACGCTTACACTGCAATACACATCCGTACCATTATCACCAGACAAGCTCCTTTCAAAACCCCATTGACAGGAAGACAAGAGATAAGAGATCATAATATAGGCTTACTGGACTGATTTCCATTACATCAAGAGAGAAGTGGATGGAGTTAAATTAATATATAAATATACTGGAAAATATGTCATGGCAGGGCCAACTGTTTAATTAACAGTCATGGATACACCCAATGAAAAATGAAGATGCTCAAGGCATACTCCAAAATTTGTGAGAAAAAAAAAAGATGGAAGGAGAAGTAAAGGATGTTCTAGATGATCAGGTGGTGATCAGTATAATGGTGGTGCTGAATGATGAATGGTTTGAACACCATTATCAAGGTACTTTGTATATTTAGGTACTTTACAGCCTGTCACTGTAAAACATTTGATCTCATTCCCTTAATTGAATCTACTTAATATGGTAAAGATAAGATTATTGCATCAACGAAATTCAGGGACTTCAAAGCAAAATATAAAGAAATGAAGCCTGGCTCAAATATTTTATACAATACTTTATAAAAAAATAGTGTCATGTGGAAGAAAAGACATAATAACTGGTTCATTAATAAAAGAAAATGATCACACATTATTCATCATTGATTATCGGTTTCACATACATTGTATCCTCTGCAGGATTGATTTTCTTGTAAGCAACCCAAATCTATTGTTTTTGTAACTTAATAATTTCCAGTGAATATATTCATATTTGTGCACATAATGTCTTTAAACTGTTGTTAGCAATTTATATCCAATAAAAGTAAAAAGTTATACATTTTTTGCTGAATTGTGATTTGTTTTTAGGCCATTTTCTCCTCGTAAATGTTCCCGATGGCGGGATTCGCAGTTTGCATTTGAAGTATATTAAATAACAAAACATGAACAAAACATAAATAAATATAATAAATTCTTATTTCCCATCTCTCTGTAAACCCTGACTATAGGATGAGACAGTGCAGGGTTATGAGGTAATTTACAATAAATTTCACAATGAATCTTTCCCAGCTTTGCCAGTTTGATTAAAGATGACATTTAGATATGCAAATTAGCATATCAATTTCAAAACCCTAGATCTCACTATTTTCTTGTGTAATTATTGACAAGCTCCACTTGTGTGCATGTTGCTGAGTAAATGTGTGAGTGAGCTTTGACAGGTTTATGATCACAGTTTAAGAATCTGAAATCTGAAAAATGGTTGACAGCATCAAAATGATCATTTTTATTCGTAGTCTCCCTTAAAGGTAAAAATGAATGATTGCTGTCGATGTATATATTTGAGAGGGATTTTTTAAAAGAATGAGCGAAGGATGCTGACATTACAGAGCACTGCTCACTTTCCTCACAGGGAGCATGCCACAGTGAAGCGAAGGGTGTAATACAAGATGACAATAAAATTCTTGGGTGATACGTTCACAAATCTTGCTCTATGTGTGAGTTGGCCTGCAGGACTCACATCATGACCGGTTTAATGTGTTTTCTGTGTTCACACTCTGCTCTAATACAAAAGGTCAAGGACAAAGAGCCCTGAAAGCTACCTACAAACAACACACCTTCGATGAAGGAATGAAATGAATAAATATGGATTGAAAACGAATATGATTTAACGTTTTTGTACTTGCTTGTTATTTCTAAGAAAATGTCACTGTACATGTTTCTAATGATTAGCCTGTCACTGAGAAGAGAAGCACATTCATTATGGCCAATTGATGAAATGGTCATTATAGTACGGTCATATTACAGCTCGTACATTTCTGAGGCAGAATGTCTATCATGATGATTCAAGTCATTAACAACCTTAATTATCAAAGACGCTTGTAGTTATTACAGATATGGCTAATCATCATCATGGTGGACATATGAGTGAGTATAGATGCATGTTGGCAAATGAAGAATGTACCCAAAGTTTTGGTGATTTCATACTGCATAAATCATAAATGTATCAATGAAAAAAAAAGTGAGCAACCCCCTCAGGAAGATCTTCATTACCTCCTCTGTCCTGTACAGTATTGATTAGCACTCAGCTATCATGGGCTAAGAGAAACAAATTGCTGATTGTGCATTTTACAGTAGTACTCAATACAAAATATGTCCATAATGGACAGATGATTTGGGAAATGGCAGCTGCCGGTGTGTGTGTTTGTGTGTGGTGTGGTGCACTTAGCAGAGACCAGGACAGACACAGAGTCTCTACTTGTCCATTACCACATCAGCTGGTGTTCTTCCTCTGCTCTACTTAACACTGTCTTCAGCAGCTGACTGTAAGTCACCCGGTCAGCACACACCCAGGATCACTTTCATTGATCTCAGTCCTTCCTGAGCTCGAGTTCCTTCACTTGGTCAATTCATTATTCAGAAAAGAGGATAGATTAAGAGAAGGAGGGAAAAGAGGATTTAACCATGAATCCCCATTCTTATCCTGGTCAATGTCATATGACAGTGGAATACCAGCTTAATCAGTGCTGAATTAAGCCCACTGAGTAAATCAATCCAGAATAGGCACCAACTGGCCTGTAATTATTTTACGGGATGACACTCCATGATAAGTAAAGCACAACGAAGGCAAAAAAAGTTTCTTTTTATCCTGTAAGGTTTACACCTTCTTTAAAATAAAGTCCCTCTCTCCACACTTCAGCCCTTTCCAGGCCCCATAAAAGAACCCTCAATAATTGAGCAGGGAGGAGAGAGCCACAGAGGGGAGAAGTACAAAGGGAGATGCTTTTTTTTTTTTTTGAAAACCAAAGGCCATGAGAAAAACTGCAAGTGAGAGGAGGTTAGCGGGTGAATGCATTTGCCAATATGTACATTTGGCCAACCACAAGAAATGAACAGCAGACCCTGTTAGCTTGTGCCCTTTACAACTATAGAAGCTGCATGACAGCTATAAACGCCTTGATGTCTTCTGCTAGGTCAGAGGTACAAAACGAAAGTTATTCCCTCCTGAGAAACTACAACTTTGAAGACTCTGAGGTTTTCAGAGGACAGCAAATTATTAGCACCAAAGCCCTGCTTGTTGAAGAGTCTTATGCTGAATATTTAGTGAGGATCTGATTTTATGACAGAAAATCTGGAAAGAGCTGAGGGAGTTAGAGCAGAGCCCCTATCTGTCTGTGATTCAGAAGCGAAAACAAGTGCATGAATGACACTGTTCTCCCTAAAGCAGGTCTCGACCCCAGCTTCATATGACCCTCTTGAAACAGACAAATCCTCCAGACGTGCAGCCTGACATTTGCAGCCTAGGCCCCAGCTGCATCTGTCAGTGCTGTTGAGGCTTGCCGGGTTTCACTGAGACTCATTTAGAGAGGATGAGCCGGGTTTGAAACGCTCCGTGATTGAATTCCACCCTCCATAACACGTCCAACAGCTCCTTTATAATTAGTGAGCTGGCTCTGATTGAAGGCCAGCGTGAAGACTCGCAGGCCCTGTGCAGGTGGAGACTCCCCCTAGGCCTTACTGAGCTGTTTTTCCTCTCTCTGTCTTTTTTAAACATTCAAAATCTGTGTAAAGGTTTTTTTTTTTTCATTTCACCAAAGTCCAAAACCGCCTTAAGTGATGAAAAGTTGCTGTGAAAACTGTGCTGTGACTGAAAGGATGAAAAAGCATGTAATATAAGTGTGTTTCTATCTGTGACAGCAACACGATAGGACAGGAAGAGATATTCTATACAGAGAATGAAGGATAATATGTCAATGGAATAGACCGAAGAAAAAAATCCCATGACCATGGCTATATTATATGAATAACATACAGTGGGTAGATTTATAAGCCTGCCGAATTCTGCACCATTCTAATCGGAAGCCAGACGGCACTTTCCTAGAACACGATGGACAAAAAATGTCTTTTTTTCATCGTACAATAACTTCCTGTAGATGTTTAGGGCTTTTTTATGTCTCACATTTAATAGGTACAAGGTTTGGTTCCAACCATGCTGAGCATATTTTAGGGTGACAGTTTTTCCCTCTTTAAGTAATGTCATGGAGTATGTTTAATAGAACAATGGACAGCATTAATATGCCAGGATATCTGACATGACAAATATATTTTACTGTATAAAACTAAGTTGAAATATAGTCCATAGTAAATATTAATATCTATTGACCCTGTTTGGCAGGCTTTAGAAGCTGGGGTCTGTTATCTGGGGCTAGAAAAAGCTGACATGTAAATGTGCAAAATATATGACCTTACAGAGTATTATAAGCAAAATTAATAAAGTGGAACTAGCATGGACTCTCCGAACAATCTCCCCTATACAGTTGATGCAGTTGAGACAGCATACATAAAACAAAGCAATAAAACCATAATGTCAGCAAAGTTTGGCACTCATGGTCACCTTCAGTGATGCCTGGGGAAAAGGGTGGTGGGCTGGGCCTCACACTGTGTTCCATAATAGCTTTGGCCTTGGTTAATTAGTCAATGTGGGGTTAATGTCCAGTGCACATTCTCCTCCAGGGAAAGTGGGAGGAGTTAACTGTGGGGTGGACGACAATGCCCTTCATACTCCTGGCCTCAGGAGAGAAACAGGTTTGTCCCTACCGAAGGGACTGGCTCAAGGGAAAGACTTGAGAACAATGAACTGCAAGGGCACACAGCTGGAAGTGAAAGAACCCTGGCAAAAAGCGAAATTGACTTGAAAACGGAGAGAAGTCAGGAATAATAATACTGGGATCGACTTGGGAGTGTCAGATATTATAAAAGCGACAATTCAGCAGGCAAGGATAATGAAAATGCTTAGTTTCACCATGAGATAATTTCATTTTCAATGTCATGCATGAACACTGCTAAGGTTGCGGTTAATGAGGGGCTATGCAATGGAATTGCAAGAGCATAAACAGCACATTTCTACAGCACTGTAAGAGGATTGTGTTTAATACATGTCATGATTACTGATAATGTCTGGCATATACATGCAAAGGTCATACATAGTAACTTACCTGAAAACAGAAGACCAGAGTGCAATAGCCGAACTTTGCCATATATAACTGGTCATAGAGTTACAGTGACATTCCTTATAGTTAATGAAAGTTATGAAATCTGAGATATGAGCTTAGGAGGAGAACTATGCCGAAGTTCTTTCCAATCTAACATCCTATAAAACTAATGTTAAAATAATCTTATTCATAATTTACCTTCAGATTCTTCAGCTCTTCAGTTTCATTGTCCTCTCTCAATCCTTAGAGTAGAAGCCGAGCAGAACTCCAGTTCTCAGTGTTTTCTTCCTATACACAGTCATTTCATCTTCCATTATACAACCATGTGCTATTTGACACACTACATAACATGTAATATAAACAACTGTAAAAAAAAGCACTGTTAAATAATATGTTTCTACTTATCTGCAAAGAGGTACAGATTCTAAAATGGGACTTCACTTAAGTTATTTATATTCTTAACTGAGATAATTTGTATAATCAGATGAATAAATGAGTGGGGCTAGCTCCTATATTTCCTATAGCCCTCTTAAAAATCCTTCTTATACATAAGGCCTATGGCGTTTCCATGAATGCAGACCATAGTGATAAAATATTTTTCACACTTTTGTGCCTGGAGTTAAGAGATGGGACTGGATGAACAGATGCGGTACATGCTAAAGAAGAAGGCACGTGATGTAAACACACAGAACACAGTCTGCACACACAACTCCAAATGATCTCAGACCCTTCCTCAATACTGTGCAGTCCTTCGCAAAATCAACATACAGAAGGCATACTTTGTGCTATAAAGCCAGGAGGTGGAGAGAGATATGGAAAACAACAGACAGAGATAAACCAAAATGATCTTCCTTTCTCATAAGCCCACAGATGTCCTGGAACTGTTGTTCTGCCCCATTGCCGGTGCCTTCCCATGGCTCTGTGCGATTTCATAGCCTGCATTACTGCCTGGCTCATGGCATGCATGACAGGACAATGGCAGTTATGACCCATATCAGGCAGAGAGATACATGCCTCTTCATCATGCTCGAAATCCCAAATTGATGCTTTGCTTTAAGGGGATGGAGAAATGTGGGCATGAGGAAAGACAGCATCATAAACTTGCAGCGTACCCCGTAAGTAGCACTGAGCTGGAACTGGCCAGACTGTAAGTTGAAAACGCTTCACCGCAAAAAAACAAACAAATTCCAGTCATTATGTGTAACTGCAAGATTAGTGACAGTCATTTGAATCACGAGGTACTGCAACTGCTGGAAAAATAAGAACTGATTATAAACAGGGAGACAGACAGAAGTGGGCACAGCAGTCCCACTGTGAATGACCTCTCATGGATTGAGGACTAATTGCTTGGGAGATGTAGCTACTGGGTACTCCAGAGGAAATTCTGAGCAAGAAGCAGAGAAAGGACATCCTGTAGGATTGGATAATCAAACTCAGGAGCAGAGAAAGAGGACAGAAGGAATATACGTATCATGAACATTGTGCAATATATACAGTGAAAAAAAATGAATGGTTGCATCCGAGTGAGAAGACTGGAGAAGGATAAGCAATTCAGAATAAGAATAAAATCTCCAATGGCCAGAACCTATAGCCTCTGTTGAAACTATTTCACAAATAGGCAATTTTCTTAGAGGACAAAGCAATTTAGTTAAATAAGGTAGTTTTCCAGTGGATTCCTCTTTTAGTGACGCCTTGGTATATTCTTTATGGAACAGCATAAACCATTCCAGTGCATGGCAGTATATCTGGTATCACAAATATATTAGATATTTTGCAATATAAATCTGAATTGTATTCATATAACTCCATAACTCTTTTTTTTTAAAGAAGGCATTATTAATATGCCTCTCATGACATCCCTATCGGGCAGGCTTCAGGAGCAGTGATTTATCTTCAGGGGCAAACACATCTGACGTGCAAATCTGCAAAGGAACTGTGACCTTATATGCCAAGGAGAGGGGTGAAACAGATCAAGCGAGGTAAAACTAGTAATGTGGAGCTAGCATGGACTCCTGGCCCTTTCTACTGACGCATGAAGTTGTGGGATGGTTAAATATGGGCTCCTTGCCGAGGTTGGAAATGTGGGAGGCGTACAGTGTGTAAGCAGTGATGGGGTGGATATTTTGCCAGCACATGGCATGCTGGTTCCCTCATTACGCTAACATATTGGGTCATTTAAGCAGAACAGGCCGAGAGCAGCAAATGTGAGCCTCTAAAACAAATACGAGCCCTAGGCCACTTTCTCATCCAATGACCAGAGCAATGTCATATACTGCATGGTCCAAAGAAAGGGATGAAGAGATGGTGAAGAGTACATGATTTAGGCACGACATAAAAGTAATCACATTTATTTGGGCTTGGAAAATTGGACCACACTCGGCTAGCATCATCTGCTTGAGTGCATTTTACTTAGCTTCCTTTGTGAATGGACTTACTGCTGTCTAACTGGTAAACAGTCAGTTCCTGAGGATTGGAAAAGGTTACCCTGCAGAGCAATCAAACTGTGTGTGAAACATAAACACAGGAACTCTGCTTTAGGAGCGTCATGAAATGGGTTTCCAAAGTCGAGCAGCTGTACACAATTGCATTCAAATTCAAGCCAATGATTTTGGAATTAGATGTCTAACAGTAAATGGGATGGTCAAGTGTCCACATATTTTTGTGCAATGCATCTGGAAAGAATTCACAGTGCTCCACTTTATCTGCAATATCCTATGTTACAGCATTTCCCAAATTGATTAAATACATTTTTGTACCTCAAAATTCTACACTCAGTACCCCATAATGACAAAGTGAAAAAAATTTGTTTGAAACTTTAGCAAATGTATTAAAAGTATCTGCACTATTTGTTGCTCAATGTTAAGCAAATACTTTTGGCAGCAATTACAGCCTCAAGTCTTTTAAAGTATGATGCTACAAGCTTGGAACAGCTATTTTTGAGCAGTTTCTTGCATTCTTCTTTGCAGAACCTCTCAAGCGGCATCAGGTTCAACGGGGAGCGTAGGTGCACAGCCATTTTCAGATTTCTTCAGAGATGTTCACGCGGGTTCAAATCTGGGCTCTGGCTGGGCCGCTCAAGAACATTCACAGAGCTGTCCTGAAGCCACTGCTTTGTAATCTTGGCTGTGTGCTTCAGTTCATTGTTCTGTTGTACGATAAACCTTCACCCTAGTCCGAGGTCCAGAGTGCTCTGAAGCAGGTTATCATCTAAGATGTCTCTGTACAATTCTGCATTCAACTTTCGACCCTGACTTGTCTCTCAGTTCCTGCTGCTGAAAAAATCCCCACAGCATGATGTTTCCGCCTCCATGTTTCACTGTAGGGATGGTATTAGCCAGGTGATGACCAGTTCTTAGTTTCCTCCAGACATAATGCTTGGCATTTGGGCCAAACAATTAAATTTTTTTAAATCAGATCAGATTATTTTAAATCTGAGCTGCCTTGTACTGAGGAATGACTTCCGTCTGGCCACTCTACCATATAGTCCTGATGTGTGCTGCAGAAATGGTTGTCCTGAGCAATGCTGGAGCTCGGTCAGAGTGACAATCAGGTTCTTGGCCACCTCCCTGTCTAAGACCCTTCTACCCCGATCGCTTAGTGTGGACAGGCAGCCATCTCCCGGAAGAGTTCTGGTGGTTCCAACTTCTTCCATTTACGGACGATGGAGGCCACTGAGCTCATTGGGATCTTCAGTGCTGCGTCAATTTTTCTGTAGCCTTCCCCACATCTCTTCCTCAATACAATCCTGTTCCGGAGTTCGACAGACAAATCCTTGGAATTTAAGGTTTGTGTTGTGCTCTGACATGCACTGTCAACTATGGGACCTTTTATAGAAAGGTGTGTGCCTGTCCAAACAATCAATAAACTCAACTGAATTGACCACAGGTGGACTGCAATCAAGTTGTAGAAACTTCTAAAGGATGATCACTAGAACCAGGTTGCACTTGAGCTCACCTTTGAGGGCCATGGAAAACATAGTGAATATTTATTTAAATGTTTTATTTTTCATTCGTCTTTTTAATACATTTGCAAAAGTTTCAAACAAACCTTTTTTACTTTGTCATTATGGGATTTGACATTCCTGGATGCATTGTACACACACACCACTTGAATATCATACTTTCTTCAACTTCTTGAGTGATATCACACCTACTGCAGCTGAGTGGGTGCTGAATCACTTCAATATGTGAAACATCTTATGTGCAATGTTTATGTCACTATTACTTATATACTACTGATCTTTACGGGGTGCAATAATATACTCCTATCATCTGTGTTGTCAGAATTCACTTAACTGATACTGATACTATAGTTACTTAGCTATAGTTTTATAAGCAGCATTTACGTATATAGCATAGTGTATTTTCATACTGAGGTTTTATCAACAGATTTTTATTTAGATTTCCTTAGACTTTATTTTTTATATGGTTCTTCTCTCTGTGTCTTTGCAGTCAATACATACCTCCAGGATCAATAAAGTTGAGTCTTATTATTGTACAGTTGTACAATTCTGAAATGTGCTTGAAAATGTTTTGTGCAATTCCATCAAATGTGGGCATTTATGTTATTATATGTCCAATTACCCTGAGGAATGTTGTCTCCAGTGTGGCATACTTTAGGACTTTTGAGGAAGGCTATTATTATCTTAAATCATCTATTTCATCCACCTTGTTTGGTCAAGGGTCTAGACTGGAAAAAAGAAACGAGAAAAGTTCAGTAGAATCCAACTTTCATTGACCTAGCTTTGACATGGGTGTTGGACAAGGTTAAAAAGACAAATCCCAACAGTCATTAGCATGACACACTGTATTATATCATTAATGCATGGGCCCTTGTTTAATGGCAAGGGGCAGGAAAGCAGCATAACTCAAACCACAACAATATTACATGAGGAAAGGAAAACTAAGGGGAGAATGGAAAAAACACTCAGTAAAAACCAGCAGAGAATACAAGATTAATAGAACAAACAGGACAAAATCAAACAGAAAACTAGAGATCGGCAAATTATATACATTATTGTGGGCCTAACATGGCTTTAGCTTTGATATATATATGTGTTCTTATATCAATACTTAAATATCTAATAATTTTTTTATATTTAACACATGTCTTGATTTTGCAAAACGTCTGACTTAGAAAAGACATATTTTATTTGATTATGACTCCAAACGGAGACAGCTAGAAGCAATACAAAACCTGAACTGATTTTTAAAAAACCTTATAGAGCATGTTTGTTTGTTTTTACCCTTAAGATGTGAAATTTGACAATGGCACAAAAGCACGGTTAAAATATTTGCTAAATCAACGATTAGTGCATTTCAAAAGTTTTTCATCACAAAACATGGCATATTGAAGAACAAGAGGCGTGTTACATGGCAATACCCTTACATAATACATTACATCACATTAGTCTTTTATTTTTTTCCTCAGTTTTGATGTCTTAATTTTACCCACTAGCTATGACTCCCCCAGGCACACAATACCACTAACCAACAGTTCAGTTACATCATGCTGGTTAGCATGATACTGAGTTAATGATGGGGAAAAAAAGACTATCCTACCCACCCAGAGAAAGTGAATCCACTTGTGCTCTCTCTGACACAGGGCCATGGATGTATAAACTTTCCAAGCATATTGCGAATATTGTTTGTCCTTCTAGAAAACTGACCAACTGCAAACTTCATTAAAAAGGATTCAGCAGGGCTCCCAAGAGGCATAGTATATGAGTTTGAATCCTGACAGAATTGGTAGTCCATAAGATCATAATTGGTCTTGCTTAGGTAATTGTGGTGATGAAAAAAAACAATGCTACAGATTTCAACAGAATGTCTTTGTTTTCGCACTACTATTTTGCGAATTATCTAATAAACCCTTCTGAGATGCCATGACATTTTTTTGTCATTTTGCCACCCACTAATGCGCATAACTAACAGTAGCCTTTTGCTGCTGTAATAAAAGGAAGAAACACAATAAACAGGTTAATGAGGATGTTTCAGTATTTTTTTCATTAAAGTTTGCACATATTATACAGGATCACACAAACACACACGCATGTGGATGACATTTGTGTTATACAATCATTGGCTTCTAGGCTGCATCGGAAAAACAGCATGAAAATAAAAGCCTTTAAGACTTCTGGAGTGCTGTTTGGAGAGTAGACCAACTCTGAACTTCTGTGTGTGTTCAAAGTCAGAAGATTGATACAGTGTCAACTGTTAAAGGAACATTAAATGGCCATTAAACACATGATATGCCGTTACCATTGTCATCAACAACACTTCACCACTACACAATCCCATAATATAAAACCAAGCAAAGCCATTTATCAGTCATAGAATACTAACAACTCAGTTACAGAAGACAAACAAACTGACAGGACATTACATGCTGGAACATCTTTGGTATAAATCTCTCAAAAACCCTTCATGGTGATCTTTATTGTTATATTAGTGTATGGATATTGTATAAGATTGTATTAGAGGAAAATGCAGAGGTTTGTTGATGTAATAGTTAGGGATTTAACAGGTTGAATTGCTTCAGTTACTACATCATTAGTTTAATGTGTGATGAACAAAACACAAAGCAAATGCATTTTGAAAAGGAGAACAAAATAAATGACCTATAAATGCTCATATTTAACACAATTGTTGGCAATGGTGAGTCCAGCTTTATGCACTAGCATTATACGTTGGGGTAGAAATGATGACACATCCATTCAGTGACAGCCCCTTTCACCACATCAGCCAACTGATCGTTTGTGTTTAATAAATGGGACATACAGAACCTATTTGTTTCCCAAGTGCTGGTCACATTGTGTTCTGTTGTTGTAACAAAGTTCTCTGTTGTTTGACAAGTTTAGCTATCCAATGCAATCGCATGGATTTGTGCCTCACCCAGCTCTTTAAAAAAGGTTTGCCCTTGCTTCTTTATTAATTTGGAATATTGGAATTTATTCATCTGGAGTACTGGAATGCTGTCTGCCTGGGTTTCATTTTACAGCTTGAGCACAGTTAACAGTGATCAGAATCCCTTGTCTTGAGCATGTTTAACTGTTACTGGAATCTTGTAACTCAAGGATATTTGACAGTGATAAGAATCCTGTTGCTTCAGCATTTTTAACTGAAAAAGTAAAGCTTTATTGATTTATTTAGCATGTGCACTCTTATTGAACAACTAACACTGTCTTGACTCACATAATTAATTGAACTGCAGATTGCCGAATCACAGATTTCGGGTTCAATTTAGAATTGTTTCAGTTGTTTCCGAGTAATAAGTAATTGGATATACATAATAGGGTAAGAATAAACATTGTTCACAGGGGTGTAAAACCCCTTAATATAGCACTGTTTCACATGTCCAGCTATGTTGACGAGCATCAGCATCACACATGCAGTATTTTCCACTAATAATGACAGGACAGCTGGTCTTAAGCTCTGCTGTGTCCACACTTAGCTACTGATGAAACAAGTGGAGGGAGGGAATTAACACCATTGCATAAGCAAGCTAACATGCGCACACACACACATACAGAATTGGAAGTTAATGACAAAAAAAGCTGCAGACTCACACCCAAATGTGAATATACATGCCTAACACCCATATGCTTTCTGCTTATCAGCTAAACAGTAATCTTGCCGTGTTGTTAGAGAACCACTGACGCCAGCGTTCTTTTCCTGCAGTCTGAAGCGTGAGCATGCTGTGAGGAAACAAGAATGAAAAAACAGTCCGACGCTGAAGGGCCTTTAATGTATTGGATGTGGACCTGCAGCAGCAAGGCATTAGGATGGGATTTGGCATCAAGAGTGGCCTGTTATGACCAATGATCAATAGCGCCCCACTCACAGTGCTACTGTGTACTGAAGCTTAATGGGGCGGAACGGTTTCATGATGGAAGACTCATCATGAGTTTTCAACATCTCCACCATTTTCAAAGCCAACCTTTAAACAGTGGTCTTATTGTTGCTCTCATCAATAAGCTTGTAAACAAAAGAAATCCTGAGCCCAACAGCAATTAATTGTTTAACACACTAAGCTTGACAGAAAACATTCCTGGTCTGAGTGGGACGCCGTGTTAGCACTATTACTTGTATTACTTCTCTTAAATGACATAAACCATAGAGTCACACAGCATCCAGCTGGAATCCACAGTCACAGCAGGAAAAGAACTTATGGCCTTTTGTAGGCACTCAGATCCTGATAAAACAGACTCTTTAGTTTTCTGGTCTTAAACAGCAATGTGACAACAACCTCTAATACTGGTTTGCAAACAGAGCATAATTTCTGCATATTCGTTAAATCTCTCATAGTCTAATGGGCAACACCTTCCTTAAATTTGAGGGAAATATTTCATACAGCTTTATTGAATCAACTTTATATTTAAATGCCTTCTCTTTGTTATGTCTTAACATGACAGAAAATTATATACATGCTAGTTTTATTACTGTGTTTTTCAGACTGACACATATGTAAATGATCTCTGTCCTGATATTTTGCTTAGTACCATGGTTCTTTCAAAAAGCAGTCTGGCCTGAAACACTATCCAACATTTCTGCATGAACAGGATAAACAAAAGCCTTACTTTGTATGACTTTACAAAAACAATTAATTAAAAATAGGTAGCCTATATTGGAGCTTAATTTTAATATAGGAAAACATATAGGATTGGGACGTGGAACTAACAACGTTAACTTAATAAATCAAACTTTTATTTCAAAATGTGTAAGAAAACTTTGCTCCTTTCCTCATGATGTATACCCTTTAGAGCTTCAAGCCTAAAAGACTAATATCAGACCACTGTTTAATGTCTGCCTTTTTTTATTCCACCAAGGCAGGTGCAGAATCGTAAAAGCTCTGAGAGCTGAAAGCACATGGGTGGGTATTGGCCGTGGAATTCTCCAAAGTGTAGATAAACTGGCCATCGCAGGCAGTCTGTGGCAGATGAATTTGGCACAGTTTCTCTGGAGCCTCCTGCCAGCTCCAATTGCACTGAAAACGCTCGGGGCTATTCTCACGGCTTGCCAAGTGCCAAGTTATTTTTAAAATCCGAAAATGAAAGTGTAATTTATCAAAGAACAGAGTAAATGGCTGTAATGAATAAATGAGATGCCGTGTTTGTGGCACAGCTTTGAAGAAATCTATCATTTTAAATACAGTGAGTGACTAGCTAGAATATTAACATCAGTGATGCATGTAACAGCACTCCCTGCTGTAGCTGCTGGTTAAAGGACTGTACAGCAATCTTTGGATATCTTGGTGCAGTGAGTCATAATCAGCAATGACAACACCCGTTGACTGACCCATTTAAAAATATAAATACTTTATATTAAAAAAACACGCAAAAGTTAAAAAAAGCGTCCACTTTATAGCAATAACTAAACATGCTTAAATATAGCAAAGGAGCCCTTTTGTTTTAAAAGTTCATAAGGACTGTTGACAGAGGTCATCCCAGTTTGATTCTGGAGTCCTGGCCGTAGTATCCCACCTGGAGCAGAATGATGATGTCAATTAGAATCTGGACGGCACCACACACCCAGAACTGAGTGGGACTCTCGTTGATCACAAAGTATGTTGTCTTGAATACATCACCAGCTGTCCACAGGAGCACCATCTTAATACTGATTAAGGGGAGACAGTGAGGGGGGGGTGGGAAAGAAAAATAATTTTATAGTCCAAGCATAAAGAGCATATAAAAGTACTTGCAGTCCCATTAAAGTACTTGAGAAATGAAAGAGAGACATAGATAGTTACCGTGAAGGTCTTGTAGAAACCCCTTCTAATTTAATAAAGTCCCGAGACTCGTGAAAAAAGATAAGAGCAATTTTCCAACAACTTGCATCTAGGATTCATTTCACTTCATTTGTAATAAACGTCATACTATAAAAGAGTGGAGGTGAAGAGTATTTAAAAGCTAAGCTGCCGACTGTTCGTTCAGAATACCAATTTCCTCCATGTGCATTGTCTCAACAGGAAATGCTTCCAGTCGAGGCAATTACGCAGTACAATTGCACATAAAATTTGAATGTGCAATGTATGAAATAATGAGTAGGCTGAGAAAAAAAATGTCAGCAGAAAAATCCTCCCTCTCTGCAGGAAGGTTCTATCCGCCACATTATCAGTCAAAGTAGAATCCCGGCAACTCCAAGAGCTTGGAGAACTTAAGTCAGGAAAGCCTCTTCACTTCCACCTGCTGCAAATGCCAATACTCCATTCTGGCAGGCCCTCTGTGGACCTATCAGAGGTCATTCATACTGGAGGGGAAGAGCCCATGAATTTAACCAATAAGTTAGAGATGATGTACTAAGTGGTTTGCATCTGCTTCAGGCACAAATAGGAAAGTAATGTCTCAAAAGTATGTTAGAAGATGTCCTTTAACAATAGCAGCAGTCAATGCAGCTAAACAGAGGAATCAAGTTATTGCAAGTTATTGTTTTCTAAATCCTTTTTTACCCCAGAGTAGCCTGTGCCTGTAGAATGCTTTGATTTAAACAGAACTCCCCACCATCTCTTTGTCATCGCATTTGCATTTTCCTTTTCTACATTTTTTACTGATGACTCCACGGTTTTATTGCGCCTTTTAAGCCTTTCAGGTATGTATCTTTATAAAATCTTCAACATTTTAAAAGTTTGCTGCACCTCATAAAAGTAGCAGGACCAGGCAGCCCCATGCTCAGTTTATGCAATCATTTGCAGTTTTAGATAAGTGAACATTACTTTCAGATTCAATGTGAGCACTTATTGCAATGCATACTTCTCAAGTATGCATATCTGTCCCAGAGCGTTCTCCTCTCCTCAGTTCATGCATCTGTCCTTCATGTGGTATTTATGTGGAAAGAGTTTAATTATTTCATCAGAGAAGAGAGAGATACAGGCTGTGGACAAGTGTGAACCATCCATCAGCCGTCAGGGAGAGGAACGAATGACTCTTTAGCATCCTGAGGGTTTTTACTGCATGAGAAATGAGGCATCTGTGTGAAACGGAGGAAAATGGAATGATTACTGTAATGGACATCATACCTCCTGGTCTCCTTCATCGTCCAGATGCATGTCATTTCCTTTGACCTTGAATTGCCAATATCATGTCGCCCTTAACTACTACTGGTTTGGTTTACATTCAATCAAAGAAACACCAAAAGACAAGACAAGTGTGTAGTTGCAATAAGTGGCCCATTCCGGAGAGGTAGCTTGTGAAGAGTAATAATGTGAATATAAACGATTATTACCTGTCTGGCTCACTGACAGCAGCTTTAAATAGCTCTGCTGTCCTCCAATGGTCATATTCTTGCTACATCACCAGGCTTGACAGGTGCAATACATGATGGCACCAAAAGGTCCTGTGCTTGACTCTGTGTGTGTGTGTGCTCTGAAGTGTCTCAAACAAGAACAGGACAAGCAGCAGCCAGTCTCTGTTGGCTTTTAAAGGCTGAGGGAGGATTCACTACTGTATGCAGTACATTCACATGCTGCAAAGAGGAAGGCATGGAAAGAAGGCTTTGACAAACTAATGTTAATCTACTTTTCACTCCACTTTACCTTGTGAAGTAGTTTTCCTACAGAAAGTGGTTTTAGATGCTTAAGCTTAGACCCATAAATAGGAAGAAGAGGAAGGAAAAAAAAGATCTGACAAGTAATAACAGTGCAGTTAACATGCTGGTAGTAAAATGACAGCTGTTAATCACTGACCCATCATAAAGGCTCTGTGTGGATGAGTTGGATGCTCTCTCTCTCTCTCTCTCTCTCTCTCTCTCAAGCCACGATAATTCTTGGAAACCGCAGATATGCTCAACATTGGTAATTTATTTATTCATGCTTAATTGATAATTAATGCTTAATTATTAAGACAAATATCATTTACAAATTTTTTAACATACATATTAATGTAAATTCAGCTCCATTTCCATTTAAAATATAACTGTATAAATTATTTGGTTCTGCCGAGAGAACACAAAGAAAGCGAGGGATGGTGGAATATTGCTGTACTCAATAGCTCCAGGTTTGAAAGTAGCCAATCCGAGAGTGCTATTCATTTCTTCTTGCTGCTGATTGGTTGCTGCCCTGTGACGTATCTCTGGCAGATGCAGTCCAGCATTCCTGCATCATAACAGTTCTCGCATGGAGCTATAATGTTCTCAGGTTTTTGGTTTTGTTCTTCTGTTTTGTTCTGTATTTTTATTACTGTAGATGACATTAATTTATTACTGTATTCACCCTGCTTATACTAAAGAAAATAACAGTGCATACCAAAGAAAATTTCATGAATTACAGTACAGTTTGTGGGTGCTCTTGGAACATAACCCCTAGGAATGTCAGGGGTTTACTGTATGTACACGCATACATTTACATACATATATGACACCTGAAATAGAGCAAAAACATCATAACCGTGCTTATTTACAATTGAAAGTCACATTCCACTGATCAAATGACATCTTAAGTTTAAACATGGTTACAATAAAATGGCATAAATAATTTTATTTTGCATAAAATAATTGTGAAGTGAATTGGTTATGTTTGTTTCGAAAGAAACATTTGTTACAAAATCGAAATGAAAACACTTTCAGGTAAAACACTTCCAATCTGCAGTAATTTCAGGGGGGGGGGCACTATCGATCGTGAACTATATTCATATGAACGACACTAGGGTACGTGGGGGGGGTGACTTGCTAGCGGGGGAAATCCCCTTGATGCCGACACTGCCACGGGGACCTTCCTTCTTTACTGTTTTTGTGAAATTAACCCGTGTGGAGGATTTATGCAGGAAACGTGCTCTTTAGCCAACCTAAGGCCCTTTCACATTAATCCCCCTCTCTTCTGTCTTGCCCTGCCTCTTCTCTCTATCCCTCTCCGTCCTCTGTGTGTGCTGTTATGCCTCAGAGACTGCAAACATCATTAACGAGGATGAAACATTAAAGAGGTAATTAACGGGGGCGGGTCATCTGTACAAGAGCAAAGCCACCAGTGCGGCATCACAATGGAGATGGAATACCACTTAGAGGTTGTTTGTCTCACACTCTTCTTCACACACATTCACACTCCCCCTCTCTCGCTGTCATTCTCACACACAGAGTGAAAACACTCTTTTATTATTTCTCTCTGCTCCTCCCTCGCTTCCTCTCCAAATCCTCTATGGACTGATAGGAGATGAACAAAACGCTCACACTTGAGCCAGGTCTGAGGGCAGTGAACAGAGTACAAATGATTATTGTATTGATTAGGAATACTGAGGCCAGCGGTTCAGAGCTTATACGCCAGGCTACAGCCTCCTGCACTCAGTCGTAACAAGTCCCACATTGATCCTCTTAGACCTGACACCTGCAACCACACACACACACACACACACAAGACATGACAAGACAAAAAAACAGAGACACAAGTGAAAAAGCCACTCAAAAAGAAGAACAAAAGAAAGGAAAGTCTTCTTGATAAATAAAAAATCATATATTTCATAGGGCTGGGCACATTACCAGGTTATTATTGCATTAATGAATTATTTACTTAAGTCTGACAAATGTTTTATTGCACATTTTTATAAGGAATATCTGACCTGCAGCTGTGTAACTGTCTTAAAGGGAATGTCTGCAATCCAAATGTTAATGCACTTTTGTTCATATAGCAATACTTAAAAAATCAAGCTGTGCAATACATTATGTTAAAATGAATTCTTTTTTCATTAAAAAAGCACTACATTGCAACTGAAATTTGGAATCGCTGCCCAGCATTAACCCGTTTAATTCATAATTTTTCCTTGCAAAATAAGTGCATGCATTTTACCAACGTTTTTTCAACATTAAGGCCCAACTATCTATCACAGCAGGTTGCCAAGGCCCACCTGCCCACATTAGATAATCTTAAATAACCAATTGCGGACCAATAGCCTGTCTCAATTTTAGATTTGTGATCCAATCAAAAACCATTGCAGCCCACCAGTGGTCCCCGGCCCAGTGGTTGAGAAACCAGGCCTTAGACTTCCCTAACACACAATATGTTTGGATTTTTTCATTTCATGTTGGTTATGTTAGTAAAAATATCGGTTTTAAACTCTGCAACAATTGTATGTCTCAAGTCTTATGTCTGTTGCACTATGTACACACTGTGGAACAAGAGCTTCATCTTTTCATCTCTCTGTGTATTTGTATATGGTTGGGATGACAAAGTTTTCTTTGACTTTGACATATGAATGCAAACTCCTACGTATTATGGTGTTGATATACCTTGCATTACAACTTGACTTTTTTTTGTTAAATAGATTTTGATGTAGTATTTAAACATTGCTGAAGTTTTAAAACAGATCAGTCACTCACCAAATGTACGTTTTGTAATAAAGCAATAATTTCTGGACTGGGTTTGTGTGTGGTAGTAACAAGACTGGTAGGGTTTTAATTATGCTTGGTATGGGCTGAACAGACTGAAAGCTATGAAAGAGCTAGCTATCATCTACTGCCATGGAGGCAGATCGTACGGGACATTACACTTTTTAATCACTGACTACCAGTTTTGCCAAACCTTTACAGTTTTTTTTTGTGAATTCTTACAAAGTTTGTTCACTTTGTAAAAGAAAAGAGGAGACAGGAGGGGAGGCAGATACACTGTGAGAGCCACGGCAGCACACTTAATGAGCTGGAGCTAGAGAACTCCAGCAGTGCCTGCAGCACAGTAGGGGATGGGGCAATGAGGGAAGAGGGTGGGTTCGGGACAGGTGTCAAAAAGGGAACTAATATTTCTAAAAGATTTCGAGACAGAACACGATAAGGATCTGCCTAAAAATAAGACAAATTATTCTAATTTGATTTCAAATGTTTTTTTCCCCTTTAAACTGATGCAAACACTTTACTCAGCTGAAACAAGAGTGTTTACTATCTTCTCCAACTCTCCCCTTTCGGCTTAAAGCCTGGTTCAGAAATGCTTCAAATATTTTCAACAGTTTGAAGAGTGGTAGAACATTAGTTGTGAGCAGTTGGAGTTTTTCAAAGCTGAAGGGTTTTGAGCCCAGATTTAGAATGTTACTTGTATCATTTTTGGCCCGAACAATCAACACGCATTAATCTTCACTGACTAACCCTCTGCCAATATCGAAATGAGCCCCTGTCTGTGAAATGCCATGGATATTTGTAGATTTGTACTGCAGCTGCTGGAAATGGCAGTTAAATGTTTTCTGCTTCCATCTTAGGAGAAAACTTAAAATAAACCAGAACTACAAGCAGTGTGAAAGAGGCAACACACACTTGCGCCATAGATAGGATTGTCATGACCTAAACATTATAACTAACAATTAACTACTACATGAAAAAAACTGCCCATAACAATGTAAAGGTATGATAATCGCTCATAACACAGCTTGAGCATTACTCAGTACTGCCCTCTAAAGATATTACAGCACTGGTCAGAGGTTCTGCTGCTTTCGAAAAGCCCATCCAATTCCTGCATTTATTTACTTACAAGTATTTGCCACAAGCCAGTGTAGGAAAATGAACCCAAATCTGATATAAACACATCAGGGTGGAAAATAATATAAACAAATAAAACAGCTTAAATAACAGCAATCAGTTTAAGTAATTGTGATCAGATGACGGTCATAAGAGAGATAGGCCCAGTCATTCTGCAGAATTGCACTAGCTCATACTATCCTACAACATTTACAACATGAAGTTGGATGCATTGTCAAGTATATTCAGAGTACAACACATTGGAAATATAGTGAATCTCTGCCATATTCTCTGTCATATTCCTACAAACAACATACAGCTGGAATGAAGTGGAAATGGCAGCAATGGCAGTACAAGGTATTAAAATGCGAGGAGTTAATAATATGCCCAGAATGGCAGAACACTTAAATCATTAGCATACATTACAGCACCAATTTGATTAATAGAACATCGTCCTCAGGTCCGGCTAAGGGAAGTCTCAAACACTGAGATAAAAGTTGTTGATTGAAAGGATGGGACACAAAGAGAAATGTTTGAAAAGTTTTAGAAAGGCTCATACAAACATTATTTTGAAGTGCTAGTGACAGTATTCTTTAAACCACATTTCAAAAATCTGATGTTGTCCTTGGTGTTTAAAGCACTGAGTTCTGAGCTTTGCAAGCTTTGCTTTGTTTTCCAATTTTAACCCAATGGGGAAATGTACTGCAGCTCCAATCTGCTTATTTATAATTTAACTGATTTTGGTTTTATACACTTATCTTCCCAGTTCTGCTAAAGCACCTAATTCATCAATATTACTGCCTGCTGGTACTGCTCTGCCCTATAACTCATCACATCAAAGTAAATAAATGGCCCAAGAAATTGGTTTGTGACAGACAGAATTTAATTTGCAAAACAAAGAGAAAGCTTGAGGGATTCAGATATTTTTCCTTCATGTGGCTAGGTCAGAACAAGTAGTATTCAAGTAAGGAAAGCTGCTCAAGAGCTATAGAGACAACCTTGAAACTATTTTAAAAAGAAGCCCATCACAACTTATAGCCAGCCCCATCCAGCCGTTCCCAAATTACAACAGGTTCTCAGTTTGTGCCAAGAGGGGAAGAATAAATCAAAAGATCTTGGGAGTGGAAATATGAAATATGCATGTGGATCGATCCAGCTGTCTCAAACACTGGAAAGTTTGCACACTACCTGAAAGAAATGGATCTGCTCCCCTTGAAACTGAGGGGAGGTAAAAGGGTAAAGAGATTTGCCATTTAGAATTCTCTTGAAAATAAACAATAACTTCGGTGCAGTAAAGACAGACAGAACAGAAGAGTGTAGAAAGAGAAAGTATAAAACAAAATGAGAAAGCTAGTAGCTAGTAACGAATATTGAAGACTATATTGAAGACTATAAATTCCATCCACCATATGGCTAAAAACTGGACACTTTACCAGAACTAAGTCTTCTGTGAACTTGATTTGTCCTATACAAATACTTCTAATACAGGAGCAATATGATTAGGATGCGGGTGGAGTGCAGAGCAGGAGTTAAATCATGCCAGCAGGTGGGCCTGGAGACAAAAACAGGCCCACAGGTCCATGATAATCGACACATTTCTACTTCTGTATACAGGTGGTGTTGTACACAAACCCATTAAGCAGAGTGCTAATGTCAAACATGTCTTTCTGTCGGAACAAAACAGATGGCGAAGCCACTCTCTTGCCCTCCCTTTACCTTCTTAATTCCAAAAACTCCTCTGTTCTTCCCCTCGCTTGTCTCCTGCAATGTCTCACGCTGGCCTGCAGGGGTAATGAATAAGTCTGCTTTGTGGCACAGGGGTAGGCACGTCAGCTAGCAGAGATTCTGATTTAATCATAGAGCTGAGGGTGATCAATTGATCTAAGGCAGGAGGGCTATTCCTCTCTGGAGCATCTGGCGAGGGGCCCGGCTTCAACCAGCATGCGCACTTGCTGCGCTAACAAACCCTGACACATCAACCCACTCCACACCGTTCTGCTGTGTGTACAATGCACACACACTCTGAGCACAGTGAGCATCCATCCTTATCACTTTATTCACACATGCAGGATAGGTGCGATGGGCCCTGGCAGGTGGACCACTGACACCTGTGAGGTTGGGACATCATTTAACAGTCCATCAGCATCCGCCAGTCATTCTAATGTTGCGTAAGCCTCGAAAGTGTCCCCGTTGCAGAACTGCAGAAATCTGGAAAATAAACTTAAATACATGGAACATAAATAAATAAACTTAAATACATAAATAAACTTAAATACATGGAAAATAACATCACCTGCTGGTGAGAATTCATACAAATTCTTCAGAATATTAATTTGAAGACTAGACCTTCATGTTTATGATAGGGCCGTCACCGAGGTAATTGACAGTGTGGTTAAAATCTACATTAATCTAATGCTTCCCTTTAATGGTTTTGGTTTGGATAAGTGCTGCAGAAAGTGATGTAAGCTCCGGAGTTTCTCATCAGCAAGCCACAAGGATGAAACCAAATATGAATACATTAGTCACAACGAACAGATGATGCAATCTAAGCAGATACGGTTATAGATGATAATAGCAATTTTCAATTTACAATCCTGGCTGCTTTTTTTTTTTTTACTGTGCCAAACTCTCTAAAAGTTTGATATGTTGAAAATAACTTGATAGCTTTTACATGTCACTGCACACCAAAATAAATAATCTCTATCGAGCAAAGTAAAGCCAAACACAGTGTTACTAACCTCCAAAATATCATATTTCAATATGTAAATAGCCTACAAAGTATCGAAATATGGACTGATTTTCCAGGATTTGTGTGGTTGTTAGTAAAGTAAACTTATGGACCTGCATGGACACACTACAGAGTGTGAACAGATTTAAATTATTTCTCAGCATTTAATTCATTCACCAAGAGAAGCAGTGAACCACCAATGAGGGAGCAGTGCGGTGGGACAGTACCGTGCTCAAAGGTACCTCAGGGATGACACGAGCAGTGTTGGGATTTGAACCCACAACATTCTGAATGCAGGGGTAACGCCCTAACCACTGCCCCATAGAGGAGTCCCATTTTCTCTATTTGTCTTGCCCTTTCCTTAACTTTGCTCTCGTTTCTTCAGAAAGCTCTTCGTCAGTCACTTCAGATGAGCTTGATTTAGTAGACAAGCTTTCATGCTTCCGTTTAATCAAATTAATGAACAATGTTGCATTAATAGGCTACATGCACAAAATGTATCTAAGATGTCACCTCCTTTGGTTTGAGTCAGTACTTTTACTTGCAGATGTACTAAGTGTCCTTCAGCAGAAGAATGTCTGGAGGTGCCTCATCCCTGACAGTACCTCAGAATACCAAAAAAGAAAAATAAATAGACAGGAGAGTTTATAAAATCTTACTGGGACTGAAATCGTATGTCATCATTAATTCCGCTTAACATTTGGTTCAAATATGAATACAGATAGGAACGATAACAGATTGTGGCATTGTATCACACCCCTCACATACCAAGTATAAGTATGTCACAGCTATGTCTACCAAACATGTCCCAGATGCTAGGTTACAGCATTGAAATGCATGTAGTCGAGCAAAGACTTCAAAACAAATATAGCTGATGAGTGCACAGTAATCACATGAATTCTCTTCCCTAGTTTTGCTGGACTTCTTCTATTTAAAAAGAGGACTGATTGTTCACATCTGATTCTCAGATTCCATTAACCCAGAATTGTCTCTAGTCATGGAAGGCCAAATGACTATAATCGGTTTAATATCAACCCAGGTTTTACACACAACCCAGTTAAAAAGCCATGAGCTAAATTAAATATATAAGATTGAGATAAATACTAAGCTGTACAGTGCTATGGCTATCCTGATTTCCCATTTCAATAATAAGTTCAATTAACCTGTAAAGCAGGTTACATATGCCTGACCACACTTTAGCACAGGCAGCAACATTATGGCTCTGAATTGCAAGGCAGCTTTAAGTGCCTGAAAGCACTGTGCTATAACATACTACTAATCAGAAGGGCTGGGTTCAAAAAATCGATCAATATTGATTCTCGTTCAAAAAATACGGTATCGATTAAAACATTCGCGGATCAATCTTTTCCTGTCACCACTACTGCTCGTGACCGCGCAAGAAAAGCTATAAAACACTTACTACCCTCACTTAGATCAGCCGGGCAGGTAGTGGCTCAGTAGTTAGAGCACTTGCCCTGCAATCACAGAGTGTGGGTTCAATCCAAGACCACCAGCAACCTCTGAGGTACTGAGTGCGGTACCATCCTCCCATGCTGCTTCCTGGGCGCCGAGTGACGTTCCGCTGCTTCACTCGATGGTTAAACTGGTTAAATGCAAGGGATGAATTTCACGCTGTTCACACTGTGTACAGTGGTGTGTTCACATAGATCACTTTCACTTTTTCTCCAGAAAAATCTCTTAACACCTGACGAGTAAGAGAGTCTTATCTGTCAAGCCGAATTTCCCAGACTGAATTTGCCGTGGTTGCTGAGCTAGTGTTGATAGTTTTACCCAGTTGTGGTCATTGATGTTTTTTCATTTTTATTCAAACAATTTTATGGTTACAGTTGTTCAGCCATTTTTGTGGTTAACATTTATTTGTCAAATAGACATTTTCAAAACAGGGCTACTAACTCCGCCATTGTTTTAAATGTAAGAAATTAAATAAGCCCTGGATGTGGCAATTCGAATTGTACCCTTGAGGACTAGACGAACACTGCTGTCTCTTCATGTGACTTTTCTATCGTTCATGTTGTAACAGAGAAAAATGCAGAAAGCCTAATTTTCTCTTACAATCATACATTTCAAGTTAAATTTTCCCAGTTTCTTTTAGCAAATTTTTAAAGTCCATTTTTCAATGTTTCTTTTATTCTCCCCTGATGCAAGAAATTAAATCCCCCCAGAAATGTAATTATATTCTATGTCATTCTTTTGCCACAAAGGAAAATCCAGCATTATGGTTTCTGGCTTTTACCCAACACACTGAAAAGTTGTCCTTAATGTCTATTTTGACTGGAATTCAAATAAAAGCAAGACTAATCTCTATTTTTTAAACATTAATGTAATATAATGGAAATGCATCAAGCCATGTTTCATGCTGTGCCTACTCACACAAATCTGGCCTTGAGTTTTCCAGATGATACACACTGCACAGTGTTAGTGCTATGGTGGCAAATGAATCCATAATCAGCGATGACATAAAAACAGCTGAAGGGTGATGTGAGCGTCTGGAGATGAGACATGACTGTTCGTGCCTGTGTGTGGGATAAACAGCCTATAATTTTTACTGTATATGACTTGAGACTGTTTCATTCATAGTGATTAAATGCCTCTCTCTCTCTCTCTCTCTCTCTCTCTCTCTCTCTCTCTCTCCCTCTCTTTCT